>JARHVA010000413.1:4927500-5000000 GCA_037957365.1 Torreya grandis
TTTGTTGTGAATTCAAATTGATATACTAAATCTTGAACCTTTGGAAACAAGTCTCTTGTAGTGTCAATTATGGAGATTGTGACTGTGTTGTTGCAAATTCTGTATTTATTCAATAAATGAAGAGTCTAATGAAGGAAATATCTCTTAAAGTAATGTGTAATGATTTTTTAGTGATATTAAAATTATTTAATTTGAAATAAGATATTACTTATGCATGAGGATTTGTAAGTGACTCCAATTAGGCATTCAGGTTCATACAATAAACTCTGTACGTACCCTATTTCTATAATACACTCCAGTCAAGAAACTTGTTTAAATCCTTCACAATAGGTTACAAGCACAAATAGAGTTTATTAGAATTTTAATATGGTGATTAAATTAAAATTCATGAATGACAATGTATGTGAAACATTCAAAGAAACACTTAGGTAAGGAAATATTCAATGTAAACCCTGTTGTTAATTGAACCTAGGCAGACTGTATATGAATACATTATGAGAATAATCTTGTGAATGTGGTATAGGTATTGTGACATTATAAATTTAGTGTATAGGGTTTACATTTTTAAAATAACCTTAGATGAGAGTCTTAAGAACCTCTTGTAAGTCAGTGTGGAGTGAAAACCCTGTTTTGTTTATTTACAGGCTGACTGTGTTATAAAACCCCTGTGAAATTCATTGTTTGAAGGGGATTGGAAGGCAAAAAAAGGAATTTAAATGTTGGTGAAGGTGGGAAAAGGTTGATAAAAAATTGTTATGGTCTTTGGTAGTTTTAAAACTAAAAAAATCCATTTAAATCTCAAAAGAGCCCTCTTGGCTTGTGTAGTCTTTTAGAAACCCTAGTTTAGGGTCAAATTAGGAAAAGTTAAATATCTCATGTTATAACTAATGAAAAATGATGAAATTTTATAGTCTAAATGTATTTGTCATGGAGAAAAGGATTTTTATGTTTTTAGAAGCGTACAATGTCCGTATGTACATATATTTCCAACTATGTTATTGATAGGGGTATGAAAGGCCTAATATGGCTAATTAGAAAGAAGAGAGGGATATAAAGGGGTGAAGATAAAAGATTTAGACCATAAAAATTTGTGATAAGGATAATGAGGATAGAGGTTAGTTATAAAGGTGATGATTTTCTCAAGACTAGATTGTACTAGTTCATATAGTAGAGAAAACACATAAAAAAGGCTACTAGCTACAAAGGAAGGTTGAAGGGTTTGATAGTAAAGAAGGATATTGAGGGTGTAAAGAGGCATGAATTGTGTTAAAAAAAGTATATTAAGGCTAAAAAAGAATATCCAAATGGAATATTGACCTTAGAAAATCTAATTCATGAATTTGAGTGTTTTGTCAAAGGAGCCTATAGTCTAGTGAGAGACTGGTGTATGAGATGAATGCAAAAGAGTGATTAGATGGAAGTGAAAAGTAAAAGGTGAATGTTTGAAAGAAGTATTATAGTAGATTAATAAAATAATATTAACCAAAGGATCAAATAATGGAAATGATAGTAATTTAAGAGAGAGAAAGTTGACAAACACAAGAAGGTGGAACGAAGGATGAAACAATATCTCTACATCATGGGTGCATAAAAAAAATATCAGAGTGTATGAATGGATATGAAGAGAAAGACATGGTTTGTGTTTTAGCATCACCATTAAATAATGGCAGAGTAGAGAATATTTTAATGGCATACGAGAGGAATGGTGGGTGGCAAGGATGGTTGTCCAAAAAATAATGAAATAACTTGTCCATGAAATCTATAAATATCAAGGAATAGTCTTAGTTGTTTATGAAGACTTAAAGAGAGAAGAGGTAGTTTATATACTATGAATGAGGATCTAGGTCATTCTTAAAGATTGGTGGAAGAATCCCACAATAGACTTGCTGCCCAACGTCAAGCTCTTAAACATTGTGGTTGTTGATGACTTTATAGTAAAGGAGAATAGGGTATTTGGGGTTGTTACCGATTGGGTGTTGGTGTCAATGAACCATGACATGTAGTTTTGCATGGATCCTAATGTGAAGTGCATTTCAAGCTTCTATAGAAGTGAAAAAGTGGTGAATAAGGCATTGAAGCAGGAGGAAAATGATGGTACAGATAAAACCAAGTTGGGAAAGTGGAAGTCAAAAAGAATATCACCAAGGAAAACAATGACAAGAATAATAAGAAGAAAATGAATGTGAAGAAATGACAAATCATGGGAGACCCAACAGCTGCCAAGGAAGACTACTTACATTCTAGGCAGAGTTGTGATGGATCCATCCACTTGAATCTAAAGAGGAGAAATAGAGTGTGTATCCTAAAAAATAGGTTTCACAAAGTGCTAAAGATGTGGTAGAAATCCACATAAAGTGTGAGAGTAGCACTAATTTAAGGCTTATCCAACGTCAATTTTGCTAAAGTCATGCTCGTAGTCAGTTGAACAATGAGTGAAGCTATGAAAGAGCCTAAAAATTAAGCTGATCATTGGTACATATAGAAATGTGGAGAGAGCCCAATAGAGTTCTGGGAGGAAACCTAAGAAATTATGCATTAGGTGAGAGAAAGGTAAGCAAACAATTGCTTACAAGAGTTGGACATGTTAGAGTATGCTTGTTGATAGCCTTTCAACAAGCTATAGTCTAAGAAATCCCTCTTACCTTAAAGTAGTTATATTGATCATTGAAAAGAAAAATTTAAGGAGGTGTATTTCATAGAGGAAATGTAAGGTGGTGTATTCTGTAGGTGGTTTATTCTATAGAAAGTGTGTTGTGTACAACATCAAATTGAGAAACAATTTTTTTATTCCTATTGTCGAGTTGTAGCTCTATTGGCATAGCCAATAAAGGAAGATGAACACATCATGTTCATAGAATTATGAAGTTGTTAGTGGATGAAATTAAAGGGGAGTGTTGTAAGATAATTCCATTCATGTTACATCACTCCACCACCATTACCACTTTGGATTGTTCAAAAATCATTCCATTGAAAGTGCCACTACCGTGGGTCTTCCACCAATCGACCATCCCACTGTTTGCATGTGTCTCTACCAAAAGCAATTTATCTTTGTTTGCTAATAGTGTCATGAATCCCTCTATTTATGCAAGCATTTGTATATGGTTTTATAAGGTCTAGAATGGCCTCTTATCAATAACTATTTAGAAGGGAAAGATAAGTAGAAACTTGTTTGACAAAGTTGAAGGTTTGTGGTTGAATGCAGTAGCATTCTAGTTGTTTGCAATATAGACTTTCGATAGGATATTATGTTGTAAAGATTAAACATGCCTCACAATAATAACTGGTACATGTTTGTAAAGGGTCCTAGAGTAGTGGAGACTGCTAGATCCATTCCTCAACTTAAAATGTTGAGTGACGTTCATGGAGCAAATTATGTTTGTTCATAGCCTCAATCTAGGCTATCACCAGAGAGTTTAAATTGGTAAGGTTATTGAAACTATTAGGGATTGACCTAATTAGGTACTCAGGCTAATAAAATTAAAATTTTTATATTTAATAAGTTAATAATCCCCTAAGAATATACACTAATAATATAGTTATGAGAGGCATCTATCTCTCCTAGCTTCAGACCCTAAAATTCACGGACCCACCAAAGTTATTATATTTCATATTGAGTATTCTGAGGTTTATCAAAATTTGAGTTTGGGTCCCAAACCCTCCTTGAAACTAATAACATTTAAAATATTTAATAAATGTATATAATCTAAAATTGAAAACATTGAAAGGATTGAAATATAAAGAGTAAGGTTTAAGAGTACACCTGTGTATCAATGCAACTGCCTTGCCTGTTGGTAACTTGATTTGAGAAGATATATATTTATGAACCATTTAAACTTAGATTAAGATAAATTTAAATATGGAAGTACATATATATAGATTTGAAAGGATGAAATTGATCTCAACCTTTGAGAAAAAGTGAGCTTTTACTTGATATTTGAGATTAGCTCAACCATACAACCCAATCATACTTATGACTTAGTGAGCATGAGTCGATCTAAATCAACCCATACTATAAATTTGATGAGGTTATATTATTTAATCAAGTACAACCTATAAAATTGGAAAGATTGAGTGATTTAATCACCTCAACCATACTAAAAGTGAACCAACTACTATAGTAAATTGGATCATTAATAGTCCATAACAGTCCAACCTAGTGAGCTAAAGGCCATACAAGTATTTTTAAATCTGAAATTAATTTAGATTTTGAAATTTAGGTTCTCTTAGCATAGAATATGCATCTCATATATGTGTCATGTTAAAACCTAGTATAACAATGGTACCAATGTGTAGAATTCTACCATAGATGTGTTTTTGAATCATATAACTATGCAATTTGGCCAATTTGCAACTGTGCAAGTGTGGAAAACATTTTCCCAAAGCATGCCCCCATTGAAATTTGAACTAAGAGATGATATAAGTGTGGAGAACATGATTCCATAGCATGCATCCAATGTATATTTGAATATATGAAATATAAAAAATGTAGATAACATGCCCTTGATATATATCTGAAACTAAGAGTTGGTATAAGTGTGGAGAACATGTTTCCATAACATGCCCCCAATGTATATCTGAATCTATGAATTATGATAAATGTGGAGAACATGTTCCATAACATGCCCCCACTATATATCTGAATCTATAAATTGCGACAAATGTGGAAACCATGTCTCTATGACATGCCCCCACTAATATGCCACGCCCCGCCTCGCAGCGCCCGCCCCTGCCGCCCCGCCGCCCCCCACCCATCCCATTTTGAGATGAGGGGAAGCATAAACTATTAGTTATCTTACCTCAAAAGCATAAGATAACTGTATAATCTATATATGAACCATGAACCATGTAACATATAGGAGAAACATGTCTACATAGATATATCATTGAATCACATAGAATGTGATCACATCCAACTCTAAGATGCATGATATAGACCATGTAAATGTCTATATAGTAAAAATACAAGCTCAATAAGAAATTAAGCACACACACAAGAACACTAAAAAATAAATCAAAAGATAATGGCCCAAGGAGGCTTCAAATAAGGGGCATGTTCAAATGTCACACAATTGAAGGGACATGACTTAATCAAATATTCATAAGGTAAGTAATGACATATTCAAATGTCAAAGTAAGAAAAGAAAGGCATGAGAACTAAAAATAATAGAGCATATTCAAATTCTCAACAAATAAGACAAGACACTCAAGGAAGCGCATAAAGGAAAAACATAAGCTACCAACATAGACATAACATATTAGCCCCTGAATATATGAGTTAGCAAAAAATGTCAAGCACATAACATATCAAGTACAGCGTGAAAGATATAAGCATGGATAAAGGCATGTGTAATTACATAAGCTCAAACATGATAATGGAAAGTGATCATAGAACCATATAACTTGTGTCTATATCAAGATTTATGCATCAGATGCCCCTAATGTCTATATGACATGAATATAAATAAGGCCCAACATTTGTATTATAATAAATCATGTATTTGTGTATGCATGTATCACACTCAAATGATGTGTGAAACACATC
Organism: Torreya grandis; assembly: GCA_037957365.1. Lineage (NCBI taxonomy): Eukaryota > Viridiplantae > Streptophyta > Pinopsida > Cupressales > Taxaceae > Torreya > Torreya grandis. The sequence continues at coordinate 4,933,043 of JARHVA010000413.1, forward strand.
TATATAGAAAGAACTAATATGTAACAACCGACATGGAACCAACAACATAGATGCCAATGAGTCAATAGAACATGTAAATGCTGAAAATATATTTGGGTTTTTAAAGTTTTTTGATTTGTTTTGAATATTTGAAATATCTCAAGTAAGATATTTATGCAAGTGCAAAATGTTCATTGATATTTTGAGATATTCTCCTTCAAGTGTGGCTAGGCAGTATATGCTTTTTCCTATTTTTTTGTAATATAAATGGTCCTAACCAATTTGGTTTAAACTTTCTTTTTTTGTCTTTTTCTATGTTGGTATTATTTGATTTTCCTTTAGTACCAACTCATAAAAAATAAATTCATGTCGACTTCCCCAAATGTTTAACCCTAAATTGAGATGTGCTAATATAATATAGGGTTGAGAATATAGAAATGAATAAGTCTAAGGGTGATATACATATATGTATCAATCCAATTAATTACAAACTTAGATAAACTAATATTATGAATTAAAATGCTAAGATATATTAAAAATAGTAATTACACGTAGTGATTGATATTATAATAAATAGGAAACAAGAGTACTTTGTTGAATAGCTATGCACATTCAAATATGACATGGAATAAGATGAAAATAGATTAGATTAGTGCCTTGGATCAGTCATTAGATTCTATAAAATTTCACCCTATATCCTCATACACTTACATCAACTTTGGACAATTATTTTTATGTTTTTGTCTAACTTGGACACAGGTGTCCACTATGGAATACCTATTAGATCTAGATATGACCACTTGGGATATTCTGGGTTCTATGTTGTCTTTGTTATGGTGTGCTTAGATCTAGATCAACATATAATACACCTAGTGATTGATATTTCAATAAATGGAAAATAAAGAGTATTTATCTAGTTAATTATGTGCATTTAGATTTGACAAGGAACATGACAAAAATATATTGGATCAATGCTCTAGATGAGTCGTAAGATTTTATAAATTTGCACCTTGTGGCTTTAGACACAATGACATTAGATGCCTGTATCAGTTCTTTTATCTCACTTGGAAAGAGGTGTCCTATACAAAATACCTATAAGATACAGATGCAACCACCTAGGATATTTTAGGTTCCATGTCACTTTCATTATGGCATACTCAGATCTGGATCATGGGCTATCACTCCTTGTCAAATATAAAAACCCTAGTTCTTCATCTTCATAGTAATTATGAAAAAAATAGGTTAGTGGGATCATAGTGTCAAGATAACCCCAAAGAACTCTTTGTTAGTGGGTGTTGTTGAAATGGATATTACTTCTATCCATATAGGATCTCTCCTGTATGCCATTACTATAGTTTCAAGTTATCAAACATTGTGCACACAACAAAAGTAAGGCAAGAATTATGCACAATAAAGTCTATTCATTATTACCTCAAGATGAATATATAATTTATATCTCTCTCATCCTAAAACTTAGGAAAAGCACAAGGAGTGTGTAATAAATATGATTCTAAATTTGTTTCATAACCAAATGGTTATTGTGATCACCTAATAAATAAGAGAATACACTATATTTATGTAATACCCAAATTATACTTGCATAATTAGTTTCAACACAATAATAAATAAATGAAACCCAATTAATCTTAACTCCATGAAAGAGCATGAACAATAACTATAACACTCTCCCTTAAGCATAACATAGGGAGTGAGAAAAGACAAAGCAAAAATATTAAATGAGTCCCGAAAACTAAACTTGATCATGTAGCCATGTACAAATCATAGTGAAATACAAAGTGTTCCTATGGTAACTGTCGATATGGTTGTTATGCACACCAAATCATGAATGAGGTAGCCTCTAACATTTTGGGATCTCTATGGAGGTAAAATCCACTCCAAGGCATGATTTTCAGGTATGAGTTGTAAGGAAATTACTTAGATGTTCACACAAAATAATTATATATCACAAAGAATAATCAAAGATAAGAGATCACACAATAATAATTGATAGCAAAGTAGAATATTGGATAATATAGCAGAGCCACTTTGAGGGGACAACCTCAAAAATAATGCAATAAGAGCATAATACTTAATATGATGATCAAAGACTAACCACTACCTCTTATATATAGTCTACTTAGCCATGACTATTCTATAGGCTGACCTAACTAAGAACATAGATAAATGTAACAAGAATATAAAAGAGGAATGCAATTCACAAGTCGGCCACATATATCCCTAGACACAACAAAGGTTAAGGGTGTATCATGCCCCTCCACTTCAAAACAACATTGTCGTAAATGTTGAATCAACTCTAGATGTTGCTGCATAATCTTTACATGGTAGATTCTTTCATTTCATTAGGTACTCCTTAATTTCTCTAGACCACAACTGCTTAGTGCACATTTGAAGGATTGCTGCAAGATCAAGAATAACTCTCCCTTCCTCATCCAAATATGGTAGCTCAGTGTGAGTAGCAAATTTGTGTCCAATGACTTTCTTTAGGCATGATACATGAAATACTGGATGTATGGAAGTGGATGAAGGAAACTCTAACTTGTAGGCCAAACTGATAATCTTTTGCAAGATCTGATAAGGCCCATAATACTTAGGGGATAACTTATTATCCTTTTTCTATTTCTTCAAGGACATATTCTCATATGGCTACAAGCAAACAAAGACCCAATCACCAATGTCAAAATGCCTCTCACTCCTATGTTTATCTGCTTTCTGCTTCATGCGATTCTGGGCCATGTCTAAATTTTCATGCAAACTTTCAAGGACCTCCTATTGATGGTGAATATGTTCCTCAACTGCATGAACATTAGGATGGACCTTCAAGTTTGAAGTGATAGATGGAGGGTGGTATCCATACAAGGCCACAAATGGAGACATTTTGGAATAACTATGAACAAAATTATTATACCACCATTCAACAAGTGGCAACCAATGAACCCATTTATCCTATTTATTAGAAACAAAATAATGGAGATATTCTTCCAAAAATTTGTTGACTACCTCAATTTATCCATCTAATTGAGGATGATAGGATGAGATATGAGCCAACTTGGTGCCTAAACATGCAAATAATTCACTCCAAAAATTAATAGTGAAAATGGGATCTCTATCACTAACAATGATTTTAGGAGTACCATGCATTTTATAAACTATATTTAAAAAAGTAGAAGATAATGTACTAGCAACAAAGGGATGTGATAAAGAATAAAAATGAGAATACTTACTGAGACAATCCACAACAACCATGATAACATTTGACCACATATTTTAGTAACCCTGTAATTTAATCCATAGACACCTCTTCCCAATGTTGGATAGGGATAAATAAAGGCTCCAAAAGACATGGGGTTTTGATGGTTTCACCTTTATTTTGTTGACAAATCATACATTTAGCCACATATTTCTGGACATCCCCCTTGAGTCCTTTTTGACTCTATGATAGGTTTTCAAAAATCCTGAATGACCCCCAAGTTGAGTTGCATGAAGTTCCTAAAGAATTTTTTGTTTGAGAAGAGAATTATTACATAGGTATAATCTATCTTTATACTGTCATGCATTACCCTTCCATTTGAAGTTTTCAAATCCACCCATATGCTATTGAAGATTTTCAATCAAATCATGGGTAACACTATTATTTTCTCATTTTGATCTTGCTTCCTCTAGCCAATCTACCTTCCAAATGGCCATGGCACATAGAAATGCCTCAACTAATTCATTCCTCCTAGATAGTGCATCTACCACCACATTTTCCTTGCCTTTCTTGTAGACTACTTCAAAATCATATCCTAACATCTTAGTTACCCATTTTTGTTGTTTTTATGATGACAACCATTGTTCTAAAAAATATTTGAGACTATCATGATCAGTCTTTACCTGAAAGTGATAACCCATAAAATAAGATCTCTATTATTTGACTACATGCATAATGGCCATCATTTCCTTCTCATAGATGGGATTGAGCCAATTTTTACCCTTCAGTTAGTGAATTTCAAATGCAAGTGGTCTACATTGTTTCATGAGCACAACACCCATACCATATCTTGATGCATCATATTCAACCATAAAAGTCTTAGAAAAATTAGGAGTGGCCAACACTGGAGTGGTGCACTTAGCCAATTTCAATTGTTCGAATGCCCTGGTAGATGTATGAGTCCACTAGGAGTCTTTATTCAATAAAGAGGTGAGTGGGGATACAATAATACCATACTTTTTGACAAACCTATGATAGTAACCAATTAGCCCCAAAAATCCCCTTAGTTGATTGAGTGTCTTAAGAACCGACCAATCCACCATTGCTTGGAGTTTTTTAAGATCCACTTGCACTCCTTCATGTGAAACCATATGACCCAAATACTCAACCTCACAACCTCTAAAATTACATTTGGAAGGTTTGACATACAACTGATGTTGTTCCAAAATGGATAGTACCTATTCTACATGTTGTAAATGGTCTTCCTACTTTTTAATGTAAATGAGGATGTCATCAAAAAAAACCAAAACAAATTTCCTAAAAAATGGCCTAAAAATAGTATTCATAAAAATATGAAAGGTAAATGATGCATTTGTTAGACCAAAAGGCATAATCATAAACTCATAATATCCCTCATGAGTTATAAAAGCTATTTTGGGTGTCTTCATCACAGATCCAGATTTGATGATACCCATAACACAAATCTAACTTGGTAAAATAAAGAGTACCATTCAATTCATCTAAAAAATCATCAATGGAATGAATAGGAAACTTATCCTTGATAGTGTACTTGTTGATATATCTATAGTCAAGGCACATCCTCCAAGTGTCATCTTTCTTTTTCACCATGATAATTGGCAAAGAATATTCACTTTAGCTGTGGTGAATGATTCCTATGTACAACATCTCCTGTACCATATTTTCAATTTCACTTTTTTAAGGCATAAGAATACCTATATGGCCTAATGTTGGGTGGTTTACTACCAAGAATAAGTATGATGGCATGATCATGTGTGTAGATGGGTAGATGTCTTTTCGACATGTCACCAAAAACAAAAGAATGGGTATCAATCACTTGTTATAGATCAAGAGGTGTAGATGGATGAGTTGGCTGGACTTCAATGGAAAATAAGCAAGCCATAAATATTTCAACACTCTTTTGGAGAATCTTGGCCATTTTATGGGAGATAACAAGCTATGGATATTTAGCCTTTAATCCCCTTATCTCAAATGTCCTTCCCTCATAATGAAAGTGCATGAATAATTCCTATAAATTCATCTCAATAATGCCCAAAGTGGTGAGCCACTGCACTCCCAAAATAATATATGCTCCACCCATGGGAATAGTAAACATAGGAGAATCTAACAGGTAGTCTCCCATGGCTAGCTTAATACTGTGACATTTTATTGAACAACTTATAGTACCACCATCTACAATCATGACCTAAAATTTTGGAGTAGGATAAATGAAATAGTTTAAATGAGTAGTCAACTCATTGTTGACGAAGTTGTGTGTACTCCCAAAATCAATCAAAATAATGACATTTTATTTCTTCAGAAAACCCACCACCTTAAGATTTTGGGGAGTACTAATACCTAAAAGGGAATGACATGAAATAGTAGGCTGAGAGTCTTCATATTCCTCCTTAGGTCTTTCTGCATCCTCACCAATTGCTTCCTCATCATCTGTATCCTCATTGGCACCTTTGATATAAAATAATGTCTTTTCAGCATAATGATGTCCTTTGATCCATTTGTTGTCACACTCATAACACAACCCTTTAGCTTGATTCTCCTTAATTTGCTAAGGTATTAATTTGGTGGGTTAAGGAAAATGGTGCCGGAAAGGTGCGATCATGACCAATAGTGAAAGTTTTCTATTTAACCATATCTTTTTCTTCTACCATGTATGCCCTTGGGATATCTTTTGATATAGATGATGTATTAAAAATTCAAACCTCCAATTGGATTCTATCCTTGAATCCACCCAAAAAAATATTAGTCAAATTTGCCTTAGTGATGTCTTCCACCTATAAGGATAGATTCTAAAATTGCTGAATGTAATCCTGCATAGTTTTTGTTTGATGTAGTTTGGCTAACTAGCTGAAGTAATTCTTAGACATTATTTTGATATTGAGACAAAAACTCATCAATGAAAACAAACCATGTAACAGGAGCACTATTGTTTCCTAGTGATACCAAATGAATTGCTCCGGTTCTAGATATAGAGATACCACTATCACCTTTTGAGAACTAGGAGTTTGGTATAGATCAAATAAATTATCAATTTGGGTAATCCAAGTGAGAGGATCCTTACCATCAAAATTATGCATGTCTACTTTTGACAACATCAATTTCACATTAGGATTGGAGCTGTTAGTGTTGAAAGGAAGACCTGAATGATGAGGTGGAGGGTTGTTTGTTTCTAACTGAGATGAAATGGCAACCAATTATGTAATGATCTGATGTAATTGAGTGTGCACCCCATTAATCTCTCTATGCTCCCTGAAACATCAATTTAAACTACAACAAAGTCATCCTACCATACCAAGCCCTTTATGTTGCCCTGAAGTTGAGAAATCATTAGATATGAAGTTCCAAATTCCATGTCATCCCTATAAAGATTCTTAGGAGTTTCTTCCCCCCTTTTTTCCTTGAGTAGTAGGACCTACCATGTATAAACCGTAGGAAGGTTTTTCCCCAAAAAATGTGTACCAAGAGATTGTACCATTACGATCACCTCACCAAGATGAATCCAATGACTACATTTACACACTAGGGTGAAAAATATTGGCATAAAAAGTGTACTGATAAAATATACCATTGTGATCATCTCTCCAAGATGATTCCAATGACTGAAAATGTGAAAAGGGAAAATTTTTTCTAGACTTTTTTTTATATATTTAAAAAAAAATGTTTCAAACAATACTGAAGCGATAGAAAAAATTAATTCTTCTCAGATTGTAAGTTATGTTTTTTTACTCCTACTCGCAAAAGTTATGCCTTGACAGATCTGAAAAAAATTCTGTAGGAAACTTGCCCAAATCAATTATCTGATACCACTTATAATAAAATTACGTAGATGTTTTCACAGAATAATTGCATATCACATAGAATAATTAAATATAAGAGATCACACAATAATAATTGACCATAGAGCAAAATACTAGATAATATAACAGAGCCACTTCAAGGGGGCAACCTCCACAACAATGCAATGAGAGAAAAATACTTAATATGATGATCTAAGACTAACCACTACTTCTTATATATAGTTTACTTATCCATGGTTATTACATAGGCAAACCTAACTAAGAATATAGAGAAATGTAACAAGAATATAAAAGAGTTATGTAAGACACAAGTCGACCACACATATCCCTAGACATGCCAAAGGTTAAGGGCTTAGCATGGGTTAAAATAACTAGGTGGTGGAATAGTCAATTGAGCATGTTATTTTTTGACCAAGTGTGCATGGATGAGTGAACAATAAAATAAATCAAAATCTTATTTGAGTTGAATGGGTGATAATCTAAGCTATGGTGGGTAGATCTCAAAATAAACACAAAAAAATGGAAGGTAGAGTAGAAAAGAAAGTTCTGTGGTCAAGAGAGGGATTAATTTTAGGCTGGACTTATACATGGAAAAGTGTCTTTGAAACTAATTCTTACTTGAAACTAATTATTGTAACTAGAGACTATTACTTACATGCATACAAACATAATGATGGAGTCTTAGGGTAAAGGATATAGTAAACTCCAAGATCTCAGCCAAAGGTTATTCCTATTTAGAGTAGTTGTTTCTCACCCTTATAATAGAGGATTATTACTAAGATCAAGGAGGTATATAAAGTATTTGTTTCTTACTTTATAAGACTATATCATGAAATACACTTCTACACACTTAAATAACTAAATCATTCAACCTTATTACCTATAATTATTGATATTAGCCAATCCTCAAAAAGCTGTTACACATCCTATATTAGGATATATCAATAATTTAACAATAAAAAAACTCTAATTAGCATTTTAATGCCTTGAATTATTGAATCACTAATAGGGAAACAATCATAGTCAATCACATAAATTTGAAGAAGAAACCCATTAACACAATTACATGACAATCCAAAAGATTTCTTGATGTATTGATTAAAATTCCAACCCCTTTGAAGTGAGAGAGTTACAAGTATATATAAATTTGGGGAAGGGTCCCTTCATCCTCAACATTCATCCAAAATGTGGGAATTACATGTTAATTATTATAGCAATAGTTATACTTCAGTGTTGAATTTGCATGTACAATTTGAAATGGCCAAAACTGTATCTCTAAAACAAAACACATACTTAAAAAATTATGCAAAGCGTGTATGTTACAAAATTACATAGGGAATAATTAAATGTATCATGATTATAATATAAATATAAGTAATATTCAGTTACATGTGTTAATTATTATCGAAGAAATACATATAATATTAACTTAGGAAGCTAAGGTCTACTTGATGTTAGATCTTGCAGTGCCAAGGGACTGGCACTTGAAGTAGCTGATGGAGTAGGAGTGGTAGATGGAGTTGAACTAGAAGTTACTATTATAGTAATTTTATTTTCCTTCAAATATTGATAATAATTATATGCTTGATCATATTGAGTTTTTATTATGCTCAGGTTGAGAAGGGATGGTGTATGTACCCTAGAAACTTCTATTTGTAGTGTCCATGATATCCCTTCAAAGTTTTAAAATCCACTTTGATGACTTCAACCTCCATCATATTATTCCTTTCAAAACCAATTTATTGCTCAATATTCTCCACTTTGCATCCTTATAGACCTTGATTGAAATTTGCAGTAGCTTTCTGGAGTAACTTATCAAGATTGGTTATGTGAATCAATTTTTATGAAGTGGCCCTTGCTCGAGAAAATTTAAATTCTTATATAATTTATACAGGTTATCTCTCATGCTCAACAAATTTTTGAATTAAGGCCTATGCACTAGTCACCGATTAACAAGCCTCTTGTGTTCTAAAAACTACCAATTTGAAGGCATTGGTTGCCTCAAGTGGAATCATTAGATTTAAATGGCCAAAGGCCTTATTTTTAGTCTAAGTCATGAGCAAGTTTAATTTATTTTCATCCTCCAAAGAATTAAAAAACTTAGTAGTCTCAGTCAAATGGGGATACATTTTAATATTCATTGAATTAATAGTGTCAAGAATGTTATACATCTTGAGGGTTGCATTCTGCACATCATCTTATATTTATATGGGGATAAGTAAACTCTATTGTTTCTCTAGTACTTGATTTATTTTTTTGTTGAAGCTCTTGCCTAACTTGATTAGTGCCTCTATGTATCTCCCTTAAGGCCTCTGTATGTGTCTCTAAATAAGCCCCAAAATATTTATCATATGGAGATTTCCAATTCTCTGATTCTTCCTTTTAGATAAGGAAAATACATCATGTCTCTCTTCAAGAATTAGGACTTTGCTAGAATAATCTTGTATCTTTATGTTCCTAACCCTATAAACTATTCCTATAGTTTAAAAAAAATGAAACTAGTTATGGGAAGCTTTGAAATCCCCAGATTTGGCCTTTGAGTAGCCTAAGCTCTTAAGTCCTTTGCCTATTATGGAATTATCAATCTCCTTATGTCAGCTAACTAAGTATCCTAGCTAGTTCCCCTTGACATAACAACCTCTAAAGAGAACATTAATGCACTTATTTGGATTGGGTCTGGTAGAGATGGTAAAATGATATTTTTTCAATCTAAGTTGTCAATCTAGGGAATAGGGTGCATAATGTAGGTTATCTAGTTATCAGTTATTTAGATGACACAATACAAGTTGGTTAGACAAACCTAGTTGAGTGGATTGGAAATATGGTTGTGCATAATGATAAAAAATAGAGACTCTTATAGTTACCTTGAAATATAATTTCTTGGTCCTAGAAGTTCTTCTCAAAATTTGATAAGCCACAATAATAGGATTTGCAATGGTTACTCTAGTAGTTTATGGATACAATACAATAGTATTATCCAAATATTGTTGAAAAGAATCAATGAAAGGGGTAAAAAGTACTATAGAAGGTATACTAGAAACAATAATAGTTACAAGGACATCTTTTGATTCTTCAATTTCTATTGGTGCCTTCCCTTTTAGTCCTTGGAGACTCATGCCCTTGGCCTTTTGTAGCTATTTTCCTCATTTATGGAATAACTCACTAAAGTAGCTTGACCATGTTGCATTTATTCCTCTACCTCATCCCTTACTTGTGTTTTCACTTTACCCATAGGCCTTTCTTATGACACTATCTCAATAATTGAACTCATCGATGTTCCAACTAGTTGAGGAAGGTTATTAGGATCTCTTGGCATCCTCTTATACTTAATTATTATCTCATCAATTAAAGGAGTGGCCTATGGAGTAGTATCGAATAAAACACCTACACCCAAAGTTGTATGCATTGTACTTATAACAGAAAAGTTAGAGTCTGAAGAGTTAGAAAAATCAATATTAATTGGCTCCTCTATTCCTTTTAGATAACTTGTTACAAAAAAGGCCTCCTCCACATTTTGTTCTTGCTTCATAGTTGTCATTTCATCTTGGGATGATTCTTAGGAAGGTACCCTTTATAGTTAAACTAGCTGAGAGGGTTGAGAGGACCATTAATAACTTGAAACCCATCCACTTGGAGGTGGAACTTGAGTTTGATTCTCTATAATTATGAGTGATGGGTCCTTTTGGATTGCCCTTAAAGGATCCTCCATCTACCCAATTGGATGCATTTTGGTTAATAACTCAGCATCATCTTTGGCATTCAAGAAGATGAAATCATGCTCATAGGGTACATGCTTGTATGTGATACCCAAGCCAATGACATGCTTCTAAATTATACTTGTTGAGTCCCAATCCTAGTGTGGTAAATATAACAAGGAATAAAACTCACTTATGCTTCCAATAGCACTAAAGTGATTCCTAATAGTGTAATTCATTCAGTCTAGAATCAAATAAGATCCATAGAAAAGGCCTTTATGCTTCTTTTTTATATCTTCATCATGATCCTCTAAAGCTGATATGCCATCTCCTATTCTATAATCTTTCTTGTAAGATACTTGGGCAAGCACAAGGGTTGCACCTTGGTTCCCTTAATCATTATCACTATATAGTTTAGATGCATCTAATAGTTTCCCCTTGGACATAGTGTATTCTTTATAATATCTGAGACTTGGGCCAGTGGTTTCTCATGGATGGACCTCCAGACTTGGTGATAGACATTCTCCAAAATAAAAACTATATTCTGCATGTAAGATTAAATGTGCACAAAGGAATAAAAATCACATACCATATTCTCTATGAAATCTATGACTAGAATCTTATCTTTTTTAAACATATACTCCTAGAGTTTGATACTAATAATCTCACCTAGGGTAAAGGTAAATTCTGATGTTGGTAATAAGTCTAGTAGCAACACCCATTCAAGTCGAAGATAATGGATGCTGGTATACCCATATAATCTATTTAGCAAATCCATCTCAATGTGAAATCCCATTTAGAACCTAGTGATTGACAATAGAGAAGTGGTTTTAAGGCTTACCTTCTCTCTCAATATCATCCACTTTCTCAATATGTATTCAACTATGTTGGTATTTATCCACAATGTGATCCTAAGCTTGTCATATGTGGTATATACGAGGGGAAACCTTAAGTTCATTTGAAAATTATCTCCGGAAATATTGGTCATGATCATCCAATTATTTTCATGATGCATGAAACCATTAGATACCTTACTTGTGAAGAACAAGTCTTAAAGTAGTTCGATACAAGGCATCACTTCAGGATTTGCCATTGCAAAATTATTTGTTCATATGTTCATCACTAATGCAACTATCAATAATTGCATTTTGGGAATTAAGAACTTATCAACATGGGAATTAAGAACTTTCAAGCTTAAAATCTTACTAAATACCTACACGATCATTGATGAAAAGGATTTTAAAATTAGAAACTAGGTTTTCAAATAATAATGGGTCCATATTCAAAAAAATTTAGAGTGAGATGTGTTGAGTACAAAAAATAGCAACTTACAGGGGGAATACTCCCAAGTAATCAAGAACTCAGAATGTCTATTTTTATAGCTAAAGATCAAACATGAATGATTCATAAAATAATAATTAAACCAAAAACTTGAAAGAGGCTCCCAAAACTTCATGAAACATACTATCCTTTCTCATACCTTAGATTTGTGTGTGATGAAGTCATGTTATTTTACCCTTGTTTTGAAGATTTTAACAAAAACTTGGAATAAACTGTAAGTTTAATTTTAGTTTCTTTAAAGCATATTAAAAATAAGGAAAACTCAGGGATTGCTCTGCTACCATCCAAGTGTTCATAGCCTCGACAAAGATACCTTTGATTCCCACCTTTCTCCTTTCATAAGTTTTCATGATACATGATACATTGATCTTACTTCATCATGTGAGTCTTTGATCATATTAATGTTTTTTTCTTTGAATTTATTGATCAATCTTTAGGATAGATTGATCCTCTTCTTCTATCTCATTTTTTAGAATATGAGTGGAATAAGGCAGATGAGAACTATTGTGAGCTGGTGTGTGTATGATTAAAATTAAATTTACTATAATTTCCTTGCTAACCACATCCACATCAATGGTTATTACCTCAAACAAGTAGTAATGTGAAAAATATGTTTGATCCACGGAAATGAAAAGGATTTCTAAATTTATACGAAGTAATGAGATAAGATTTTATATACCTAATAAAAATATTCAATTGTGATATAACCCTAATTCACTTTTTATTTCATACCTAAATTTTGATAATATCAAACACAAAGGTGTAACATATACAAACAAACTCTTTGTGTTTTTCATCTATATACTCTACCTACACATGTTCTTCCTTTTGGACCAATCCTCATATACCCATTATATAAGCTTAAGCATGTGTGAAAAGCATAATAAATTGGATATTAGATTAGTTATACTATAATAAGTCAATCAGATTGTCATGAAAAAAATACATCTTCTATAAAAAATAAAGAACTAATCTAATGAGACAAAGTATTGAAAGCAGGGAAAAGCTAATTTAGAAAGCATGAAAACTACTCCAATGAAAGTAAATGATAGAAAATATGAAACCTAACTAGGAAATAAGTAAACCTAATATATTATTACCTCTACTAAAATATTCATTGTCATTCAAGGACTCTCCAAATTGTATAGCCATGAAGTAGTGCTTCAAAAACTGTGCATTGACTAGATATGTTAATTAATTACCTTAGAGGTATTTTAAATGGAAAGCATTATTATCCAAGATATATGATATCTGATAAGTCCCAATACATAAGGAGGTGAACTTGTCATGTTTTCCTTTCTTTTAGTGATATTTTTCCCATAAAATCACTAGATCAAATATTCTAAATGCTTTAGCTTTTGATCTTCTATCAAACCATCTTTTGACTAGGCCCTGATACTCACTGAAATTGTGCAAAGCTTATGTCCTTGAATCGTCCATCTCTATTATGTCTAATAATCAGGACTATACTTTCTTATTGGGTTACATATATTCCTAAATGAATTGATATGTTGGTTATTTGAACATAATTGGGAATATTGGTTGGTGTCCATATACTAGTAGGTATGATGAAGCCTTAAGGGATTATTTGTATCTTGTGCAATTTTCCCATAGTGCATACTTTAGTAGATGCTACCACTCTCTTGGTTTTTCTACAAATAACTTCTTGATAGCATCAATTAGATTCTTATTTTAAGATTTAACCAATTAATATCCCTATGGGTAATGATTGGATGATGATCTAATGGTAATTTGGTTGTCATAGGCCCATTATGTAAAATTAGTTGATTAGAATGTTGGCCCATTATCACAAAATAAATAGATGGGAGTACCAAACCTTGTTGTGATGTTCTATTTGATAAAAATGATTACATCATGTGCTTTAGAATTCTTCATTTCCACTTTGATATTCTTATCCAATAATAACCCATTTTGAGAATCTTGTGTTGTGGTGTTCCTAGATGAATGACCACTACCTATATTTTGATGCATAGATTCTCTAATATTTCATGAGATTCTTATTGTGATATGCATTTCAAATAGATACCTTCATAATTTCTTCTATAGAGAATCCCATTTTTAATCATGTAATGATCAACTTTAAGTTTTAAGGATTTTTTTGTTCTCTATTCAGTTCAGGATGACAAGTACTTGTGAATAAGTAATGAATGATATTAACATACCATTGTCCTATAGATACCTGGGTCTCAAGGGCTTCCTTAATCGGGATGTGCAGAACAGGCTCAATCATAAGTTGAATGATGCCTTATACTCTAAAAGTTTTAGTAGGATTGATTTCTTTGTTGAATTCTTATAACTTTGCCATCTATTTTCCTCTACATTCTCCTAATTCATTTTTTCCCAAAGTGAGCTTAACATCTAGATCTAGCACACTATAAGTAGTTTTATTCTTTAAAATGTAATGTCAAAAATTCTTTGCTACTTTGATAAGAGTATAAATATGCTTGTTTATCATCGAGTATTTGAGCTCTATTTCCTTCATATTTTTTCTCATAAATACAATAGGGTGCTTGATTTCATCCTTTTTCTAGGTAAGCAAAACAATGATTGTGTGCTATGAAGCAAACAAATATAAGAATAAATATTTGTTTAAGTCTAGGCTGATCAACACTAGGGCCTAGTTAAAGGTGTCCTTGATGTCTTGGAAATATTTTTGGACTTTTGGTATCCATTGTACCTTGGTGTATTGTTTGAGCATTGCATAAATAGGCCTAAAAATCTTTGAAAAACTAGAGATAAACTTCCTCATAAAATTGATCTTAGTGAAGAAGGACTTGAGCTCTTTTTTACTACTTGGGAATGCTATCCTTGGTATTTATTGATTCTATATGGATCAATGGTGATCCCATCTTTGGTGATGATGTGTCCTAATAATTTTCCTTCAATGAAACTAAATATTCTCTTCTTAGGGTTGAGTGAAATGCTAAACCTTATACATATTTCAAAGATTAATTATAAATGGCTTACATGATTAGTTCTGTTATTTAAGAAAATAATGAGGTCATACATATAAATGATTATATATTTGCTTATCAATCCTTGAAATGATTAATCCATAATGCATTGAAAGGTATCTCTTGTGTTAATCAGGCCAAAAGACATCCTTTTTTATGCATAAGTACCCTATTTTATAGTAAATTGATTTTTCATTATGTCCTTAGATTCCACTAGGACCTGGTTATAACCTGAGAACCCATCTAAAGACATCATTCTAGAAACACTTACTATACACTAATATAAATATAACTAATCTATAAACCATCCTAGCTTAGACAAGATAAATCCTACTTACACTTCTGATTTTTGATATATTATATATTTGAGGTCATGACCAAGAGAGATCTGCTAGACCTAGACAAGGGATCTCTTACCATAATAAAATCACTAGGGAGGGTTCCAAAGCCTCCACTCAAGTAAAAATATGCAATAACTATAACTAGGTCTTATGTTTTCATAGTCATAATGTATAAATGACAAAAACAAAGTCTAATTTAGTGCTCACCAAATCTATTGAGTAATATATTCAAAAGCCATTGTTTATGTTACTTCTAGCTACTAAAATACAGGAGCAAAGTTAGAGATACTTATATTGAAGATGAACCCATCGAGACTCAATCCTCCCTAGCCAAAGGTGCTTCACAAGAGGTTTTTGTGGTTTGTAAGGATCACTAAGAAAGGCCAAAATATCCAATACTTTTCCATAAAACAAGATTCTTCTCCAAGTATAAACCCTAAGCTATGACTCCTAAATTAGAATGGTGGAAGAGTAGATTACAAATAAGTGAAAATGAATAATTGAATCTTATTGTCTCTTTTAGAATGGAAAAATGAATGTGTGTATATATAGCTAAATATAAACCTATAACTTTCCTAAAGTTTAGCTAACAGGGTCAACCCAATCAAATCTATATCGTTATTAATAAAAATAAATTAGGTCTTGGTCTAGGTCATCTAGGGGCTGACTTAGACCCTAAATGAGTTTTATCAATTAGAGTACAGATTCAATGGGAATGATAGTGTATTGTAAACTACCAAAAAGGGGTTTTAGGCTAGGGAAGGGCTAATGAAGGCAAACAATAAATATAAGAGGGTGCAAAAGAGGAGGCAAAACTTAGGGAAGTGTTTTTAGGAGATGGTTAAATTAATAACAAGTGGTAGTATAAGGACAACAATCCTGTGAATCTCTAATGGTTTGTCCACCCCTTTCTTAGTCCACCCCTTAAGGCATGCACTTAGAGAGATTGAGACTAGATGGGTTCTTGAAAGAGAGAAAACATCAGTAATTGATAAAGTTTGAAAATATTATGTATACACACTTACTACCTAGATTACCTCATCTAGAGAAGGTAGAGGGTAGTTTGCTCTCTCAAAAGCTTTGTTTAGATTCCTAAAGTTTACACACAATCTAATTTCTCCATTCTTCTTCTTAAATGGCACCACATTGGCAACCTAGGTTGATTGATTGATGGGGAACACTATCCCAACACTTAATAATTTTTGTATTTATTTTTAGATAAGGGGTTAAAATATTGGATTGAATGGCCTTTATGTTTATCTAAATGGCTTATGGTCCTACTTTAGTGGGAATATATGTGTGATAACTCTCAGGTTAAACAATGTTAAGTCTTCATAAGTCCATACAATCACATCCTTATACTGAATGAGAAAATCTCTTACCTTTTGCTTTTATGACCTAAAATATTTATCATCAATGATTTGATTGATAGTCAAACTATCCTAAACTAGTCAAAAATTGGATAATCTACTGGTCATCTTCAAACACCTAGAAATTCTCCACATTATTAGGAATTGACGAGCAAGGCATGAGTTCTATAAAAAATATCTATACCTTAGATTATTGTAATGGTACCAAATTGGTAGCTAAAGTATTTAATAAATCAACTACGTGGTTATGTTCTTTAATAAAAACCACTATATTATATTCTTTGAATGATTCAATCAGATCCCAAGCCATATGTTTGTACCTTTTGAGATATGACAACTTTCATTGGTATTTATTCATGACCTGATTAATCACTAACTCTAAATCTTCACGTATTAGTAACTACTTGACATTATTCTTAAGGATGAATTGTAATCCCAAAATGAGTGATTCATACTCTAATCTATTATTCATGTACGGGAATAAAAATCTATACACTGATATGTAATTATTACCATGTGGGTCAATTAGTTGGACACCAATACTTAATCCTTATTTAGATCTCACACCATCAAAATGAAGAGTCCATAATTGGGAAGGTCCATGAAATTCTTGCTCCTACATTATATACTTCATGGTGAAGGTGTAGATCCCAAGATTAGGAGATTTATAACTACGTCTTCATTTTTAGAGTTGTATTTTATAATGTGATGCTTCATCCTAGGCTCCCAATCGATTTAAATTTGATTTGAAATTATTCTCCATGATAACCATATGTGGGAAAAGTCTATTGACACATATCTATTTAATGTTTTTGACCAATCCATGTTTATTAGTAATCCATATCCTTCTAGGATATCTTCCATGAGTATGTATATATTCATTTATATGCATTCAAATGCCATCTAAATATGTATATTATTTAATTATCTAACTACTAGCACTATTATCTTGTCCAATTGTGAAACAATCCTCTTGGACTTGTTTGGAGTCAATCCAAGATTTTGAAGATGGACATTGGCATTATAGTATTTGAAGCTCTAGAATCAACCAAGTAGTTATGTATATTCTTGCCAAATGGTCTAATAGTCAACAATAAGGGAGGAACTTAAGACTTATTTTTATATATGACATTTTCATGAGCAACTTTTAGCTTATCTATAGTAGGTTTCCCTATAATAGACTTCCATAGGAGCTCTTTCTATTTTGTAATCTGGGCCAATTCATGAAGAATTATGTTTACTTTTATCTTCTTCATGCTCTCAACATTGTTGTATCCTCTTTTACTCTGCACTTCCATTTTCAGGGGCTAATCATTCCCTTTTAGGGAAGGTGGATTATTATAATCCTTCAAATTTAGAGGGATAATCATGTTGTTTGGATGAGTAGATGTGGTAAACAATTTCTTTTTATTGAATTTGAAATTATTTATTTAGAAAGGAAATTCATGAGTTTCAAAGATCATAGTTGTACTTAAGGAACTAGGAAATTCATCTTTGCTTGGAAATGGAAATTCATGAGTTTCAAAGATCATAGTTGTGCTAGAGGAACTAGAAGCATGAGATGCTTCTGGTGGATTTTTAATTATTTCTTGCCTCTTTATTTGTCTATATAAACTTTAAAACACCACAAAAAACTCAACACAATCAAGCTCACCAAGCTATGTTGTGTTATGAACTTTTCACCAATTGGGCAAGGTTGTCTCTATTATGTTAATCTCATACAAATTATTAGTTTGTTGTTGTTCTATATTATTTGTATACTTATTGAAAGGCCTAGAATATCTTTAGAACCTAAGATTTTGATTATTATTATGTCATGAAACATTACCCATCATCTTTTGCATGTTCAAAAAGTCATTACTTAAATTTTGAACCATTCTTTGTATAACATCTAATTCTACCTTGGTAGAATCTACACTTTGAGTGACTGCTACATTGAGTGAGATTGAATGTTGAATATTTATCTATGCATAATTATTCATGAAACATGATTTTAATTTGATGTTAGCTTCACTATAGGAGGTAATTCATATAGTTGATTCTGATTGAATGCATGAACATTCTGATTCACATGAGGTATCAAATTTTAAAGCTAGGAAACCAACATTAAGGTTGGGAATTCCTAGCATCTAAGGATTGAGTTATCTATCGATGTTGATTGATTATTCATAAGAGAAATCTAGATTAGTAATAATAATAACTATTCACAAAAATAATACAGTGATTAGATCCAATGAATTCTTGCACATTTTCGGTGTTAAATCCTCTCCTAGCCTATATGTAGCATTTACCTAAGTGTGTATCTTATGAAACCTCACATTGAAAGTATGGATTGGTTCATTTGGATATATATTAATAATAGTGAAATGTTGATACACAAGACTTTGGATAGTAACCTTCCCGAATTGAAAGGTGCCTTGACACAAGTTCCATGAAGTAATTAAATTCTCTGTCAAGTTGAGAAACCAATCATAAGCAACATCTTGTAGTATGAAAAATAAAATTTTTCATGCAACATATTCATATGTAACATTCATTAATATTAAGGCAACCTTAAAAGACTTGATATTATCTCCATTTATTCTTCCTATTGAAGGGGAAAAAGAAGGTAGGTACTTCTCAAGATTCCTTGGAAAATTATGCACATATCTTGGAACAATAATAATAAATCTGACTAACTAAGGGTGGGATATAGGTTGATTATTAGGTCAAGCACTTCTTGATGGAAAAGGTGTTCTATATCAAGGTATTATGGGAACACTTGATTCATATTTGGGCCTTCTATAGGTTGGCAAGGGTGAAACTAAAAGGCTGGCTTGGGCCCTAGACCTAGTTATTCATTTAGGTGTTTCTAGTACAAATCAAATGTAGGGGATAACATATTTTAGGGATAGACACATGGAGTGTGGAATTCCTTATGATACCAAAAAATATATTGATGTGGTTTTAATTCACACCAAATAATGAATGAGATAGCCTATACTGTTTAGGGATCTCTATGGTGGTAAACTCCACTCTGGGGCACAAATTATAGGTATAGATTAAAACAACCAGGTGGTGGAATAGTTGATTGAGCATTCAGGTTTTTAAATATGTGTGAATGGATGATTGAAATTAAAAATAAATAAAAATCCAATATGAGATAGATGGGTGATAGTTTAAGCTAAGGTGGGCATATCTAAAAAGAAACTCAAAAAGAGGGAGGGTAGAGAAGAAAAGAATGTTCTATGGTCAAGAGAGGGAAATTAATTCTAGGTTGGTCTAATACCTGGATAAGTGTCTTTAAAAATAATAATTTCAAGTAGAAGCTATTACTTACATGCATACAAACACAATGAGGGAGTCTAAGGGTAATGGATAAACTAAATTCTAAGATCTCAGTCAAAGGTTGCTCTTATTTAGAGCAACTATTTTTCTCCATTATAAAAGAGGATTATGAATCGGATGAAGGATTTATCTAAAGCAATTGTTGCTCATTTTATAAGGCTATATCATGAAAGACACTTCGATACACTTAAAAAATTGTATCAACCAACCTTATTGCCTATAGTATTAATATTAGCTAATCATCAAATAATTGTTGCACATCCTATATTAGCATATATAAATAATACAAATAAATAAATATAAGTAACATTTGCACACCTTGAATTAATGAATCACCAATAGGGAAACAATCATAGTCAATCACATAAATTTGGATAAGAAATGCATTAACACAATTACATGACAATCTAAAAGATTTCTTCCTGTATTGATTAAAATTACAATCCCTTTGAAATGAGAGAGTTACAAGTATATATAGACTTGGGTAGGGGTCACCTCATCCTCAAAATTCATCCAAAATATGGGAATTACATGTTAATGATTAAAATAATAATTATACTTCAATGTTGAATCTGCATGTATGATTCAAAATGGCCAAAATTATATCTCTAAAATAAAACACATACTTAAAAAATCATACAACACATGCATATTACAAGATTATACAACTTATAATTACATGTATCATGAGTAAAATATAAATATAATCAAGCTTCAGTTACATGCTCTAATTTTTATGCAAGTAATATATATATAATATTAGCTTAGAAAGCTAAGGTCTACTTGATGTTGGAGTTTGAATTGTTGAGGGAGTGATACCTGAAGTAGCTGATGGAGTAGGATTGGTAGGTAGATTTAAACTAGAAGTTCCTATTTTAGACTATTTATTTACCTTCAAGTGTTGATAATACTTGTAAAATTGACCATAATGAGCTTTAATTATGCTCAGGTTGATAAGGGATGGTCTATGCACCCCAAATACTCTTTCTAGTAGGTGTTAGTGCTCTCCCTTCAAAGTTTTGAACTCCACTTTGATGACTTCAACCTCCATCACCTTATTCCTTGAAAAACCAATTTCTTTCTCAATCCCATCCATTGTGCATCCTTGTAGACCTATTTTGAAAATTGTAGCAAATTTCTGTAGTAACTTATCAAAATTGGATCTATCAATCAATTTTATTGAAGTGGCCCTCGCTTGAGACAATTCAATTCATGCAAAATTTGTACAACCTATCTTTCATGCTCGATTTTTTTTATAATTAAGCCCTATGTACTAATCTCCCATTCATGAACCTCTTATGTTATAACAACTACCAAGTTGAGGGCATTGTCTACCTCTAGAGGTGTCATCAAATCTAAATGGCCAAAGGCCTTATTTATAGTGTAAGTTATGAGAAAGTATAATTTATTTTCATCCTCCCTTAAATAATTAAATAACTTAGTAGTCTGAATCAAATAGGGATACATTTCAATCTTCATTGCATTAATAGTGTCAAGAATGTTATATAGCTCAAGGGATACATTCTGCATATCATTTTCTATTTCCTTGGGTACATGTACAATCTATAGTTACTCCAATACTTGATTTAATTATTGTTGAAGCTCTTGCCTAGACTAATCAGTGTCTCTATGGATTTCCCTTAAGGTGTTTATATGTGTCTTTAAATAAGCTTCAAAATTTTTGTCGTATGAAAATTTCCCAATTCCCTAATTCTTATTTTTAGAAAAGTCATAGACATCATATATCTCTTCAAGAATTATGCCTTTAATAAACTTATATATTTCTCTTCCTGACTCTATGAATAATCCTTATAGTTTTTTTAAAAATGGAACTAACTTTGGGAAGCTCTAAAATCACTAGATTTGGCCTTTTAGTAGCCTAGGCTCTTAAGTCCTTTGCCTATTGTGAAATTATCAACCCCCTGTGTTAGATGACTGAGTAGCCTAGATAGTTACCCTTGACATAATATCCTCTGAATAGAGTATTGATGTACTCAATTGGATTGGGTCTAGTAGAGATGGGAAGATGATATTTTTTCAATCCAAGATGTCAATTTAGGGAATAGGGTGCAGAATGTAGGTTATTTTCTTATCAAATATTGTAGATGACACAATGGAAGTTGGTTGAGCTGTGTTAGATTGGGGAATAGGCAAACCTAGTTGAGTGGATTAGATAAATGGTTGTGCACTATGATCAAAAATAGGGACTCCTAAAGTTACTGTTGGGTAATTTTGGCCCACATACCAAGATTTTGCTTGGATAAATTAGTTGAGTAGTTTCTTGATTGACCAAATGATCAAATGACTTGAACAAGTGAAGAATATGGACCAGAAGTCATCAAACATCACATATAAATGAATGGGTTAGCTTGATTGTACATTTATACGTATGCTTAGAAAGCCTCTCAAAGCCAAAATACCACATGGACATGATGTTTTTTATTTTGATAAGGTCACTTACAAATTTTGTTTCTTGATGAGACTTATATCTCAAGATATAAGCTTCCAAAGTGAAACTTACAGAGTGGGACATGCATGCAAATGTCAAATTTGGGCCTCATGAAATTGCTGTTTAAATTCAAATATTCTAAATATGAACATAAGGCTAAAAAGTGGAAATATCTTGAGTGCCTATATGAAGATGTAATGGTGAGTGGTGATCTAATGAGTTAGTGGGTCTCAAAGATCCAATGATGCACATTTGATCATGCATTCATAGATCAACAATGACATCAAAGTCCAAAAGTTAGCATATCTTAAGATTAAGTGTAGGTCTGAAAAGTGTCAAGATATTGAGTACTTGAATAGATATCTAATGGTCCACACTTGATCTATCAGACCAAGGATCTAATAGTGCATGATCCATCATACCAAAGTAAATCAATGGCGAGAAAAAGGTCAACTAGTTAGTGGATCTTGGGAACGAATGGAAAGATACCAAGTGTCCAAATCATGGAAGCCAAGTTAGGATACAATGGAAACAATGATATAATTATTCAGTGGGTCCTAAAGATCCAAGGGTATACATTTTTCATGCATTTATAAATCAATGGTGAGCATCAAGTCAAAAAATCAGAGGATCTTGAGGATGAATGTGGAGTTGATAGATGGCACACTATTGAGAAGCCCCGATCAAAATTGATAGTCAATATTAAAATTTCAAAGCTAAGGGACTTTAATAGAGAACAAATGCAACCTAATGTTGAACCAGGGAAAATATTTCAAAATAAGTCATTAAAGCTTAGTTGAGACCTCTGTTAGAGGATCCAGAGCATGTAGACTCAGTTTTCTTGCATTTTTGACATCACATACAATAAGTCCTTAGCTTCCATAAATTTTAGAGGTAGAAAAGGTCTATCTAGAACTAATATATTTCAATAAATAAGCTATGTAGTTTATAAGCTATCCATTGACATATTAACTATAGGAAAACCAATAAATGGATTGGTTTTTAATATATAGTAAAGACCTATGCTTAGATTTTGCAATAGAGGAAGATATATGGTTATGAAGGAGTGTCTCATCTTTCAATATAGTCATAGCTTCAACAAATAGGTACCTATATCCACTAAAATCAGACATGGCATGGCTCTATTCAGAATTAAAGTATGAGGACTTTATCCTTACAACAAGTCAAGAGGAAGATAGCGTAAAGACCCAAGATGGAGATCTAGTGGTTAGAGTAAGTAACTTGAGTATTGATTAAATTTTTAGGGAATCTGGTGTTTTTAATTCGTAGCAAGATCATGACTCATCAAATTTGGAAAAATCTTGTCCTCTAATGTGTTACTCAACCAATGAGAAGATTCAGAGGCTATTGCGATAAATGAAAAAGATAGCTTGTCAATAGAGAACTAGTGTTGATTTAGTCAAAAAGTGGTGGAACATTCATTAAAATATGGTGGCAACTCATTTTATGATCTTGGATAATGTGCTCCCTCTTTTCTCTTCTCCCTTTTTATATATCACCCATTCTTTCTCATTTGTAAAAGGATGCTCATTTTTGGGAGTATTATGGGACTCTTTGAGATATTGTAAGATATGCTCATCTTGATAAGGCTAAACCCTATCAAGAAATTGTAAGAACTACCTCTTGATGCAGTAATATACTTTATTTACCCATCTCTTGCCTTAGATCAATGTTTAGTGAGTTGTGCATGATGGCATTGTGAAGGAGAATCTTCCTCATCCATCATCCTCCTTTTTGACCTCTTCTAAGGTGTTTTCAAGCTATTTACAGGTCTAGATTAGTGTTCTATCTGAACCTAGTCCATGAAACACTTATGCACTGATCTAGATTGTAAGGTTGTGTAAGCTAGCATTGTCTTCTATAGATTTAGTGTGGGTTCAAGCTTATGGGAGTCTTCCATATTTATTTGGTTCATCACCTTTTAGCCTTCTTAGGATCCCTTTTACCCTTTCTAACCCTTTTCCCTACAACAACATTAGTTTAGGTGATTCATCAAGAAGAATTTAACCTTATTCAGAGGTTCAACCTCATCATAGGTTACCCACATCCTGGGGTTGTTCCCATATTGTGATTGGGAGTGGGGGATCTTGAAGAACTCCCACACAAGGGTGCAATCTCACGTCATAATAATTTCTATCACGCCTAGTGGGATTCACTATGTTATTCACTAGTGAAGATTTTTTGTGTTCTTTTCATCCAATCATCCTTTGGAGGCATGTTTGAAAACATAAATTATGACTCTGAGTACTCATCAGCTAGTTTAAGAAGCCTAAGTGCCTAATCATCATAATCTAGTATGTATAATCAACCATCTTTTGATTAGTATGCTTATTTTCTACCTCAACATCACACTTATCAGGAAAATAATGTTTATGTGTTCCTCCCAAGTGGCCCTCAAACAACCTATCAGCCCTATCATGGCCTTTATCCTCCTCCAACCCTTGTATATGACCAAGGTCAGCCTCCTTTGAATTTAAATCAATACTCTAATTCCCCTTGTCAAGACCAGGCTTATCATGTTACATCCTTATTAGGAGTTAAACAAACATTATCAATTTATATTGAGTTGATAAAGGAGATTGGTAAGGGTTTGGAGTTTTCTCCAGTCATCCCTATTCATGTTCTACAAGAGGCAAGGAGTGCCCTTTAGTTGTTCAAGAATAGATGGTCAGTTTATGAGGGTGAATAATGGTCATCTTGTAGGAATGAGGACATAACAATGATGAGAAGCATGGTATAAAATGTAAATAGTGTGTTGATATATTATGAAGATCAACAAGTTCATTTGGATCAGTCTTATGTGTTCTCTCCCCTCTAAGATCCTCAAGCTCAACCTTTAAGAGTTCTTGATAAACCCCCTAGTCAACCTTGTCAAAACTTAGAGAGGCAATACTAGACCAAGGCAGAACAATCATGAAAATCAATGAGGAGGTTAAGCTTGGATAATAATTCCCCATTAATTCTATGGAGGGGATAAATATATTCTTGCAAGAGTTTTGGAATGTGTGGGTATGCATTGAAGAAGCTAACTATCCACAGGTTGAGAAGAAAGAATTGGAAGGGTGGGTATTATCCATTAAAAAAGTGTTTGAGTAGTGGGAGAAAGAGTATGTCAAACCTGAGCCAATCAATTTTACTTTTCCTATCCCCACACCCATTCCCATTTAAGAACATGAATCCATCCCATCATGGATCTTATCCAAAACATTTGACCCTAGCTATGTCATGCCCTCACTTGTGAGGCCACCCTATCCTATAACCATTCAAAAGGAAGAAAATGGGTTTGTTTCCTACTCATTTCCATCATGGAAATTAGTTTAGAAGGGCATAATGAAGAAGGAGGAGTTGTTGGTTGTGAAGGTCCAAGCACCAGTTCAAGATCCACTAAAGAAGCCATTCAAAGTCCCTAGCTATAAGGACACTCTCTTATGCTTCAGGCAAGGTGAACTTATTCACACTCCCACTGTCTCCATCTTAGAGAAAGAGCCCATTTTGAAAAGGATAGAGAAGGAGCTTGCAGTCATAAGTGAGCCATAGAAGGACAATGCAAATGTCTATGATGAGGAAATCATGATAGGAATCCCACTTCATAGGGAGGAGCATATTTCAGCTTTCAAGTTGTAGGAGCTTGATTAGAAATGAGAGGAAATCCTTCACGAACCTATTATGGAGGTTAAGGTCAGCTCAAACAACTTAGAAGATCAATGGCAACATTTGTGGTCAGATTTCTTGAGTGAAATAGAGTAACTTAGTGTTGCAAACTTGCCTGAAGAGGACAATCCTCAAACTGAACATGGGGTAGACATTGAATTGACTATTGAAAGTCCATTCTACATAGATGAAAAAGAGGATCAAAACTAGGTGCCTGAGGTTGGTCCACTTCAAGATGAGGTGTTAGCTAAGGATAGAGCTGATATGTTGGAGCTAGAGGAAAGTAGATCAGACCTTGAGCAAGATAGGTGTGATGTTTCAGACCTTAGATGGTCAAATAAACCCTCATTTACATTTGAAGAACAATATGAAATCTTGAGTGAGGTTGATGAAGGAGACATCTCAAGTGCTCAAGTGATGAAATTTGATGAACATACCAGTGAAGATCTTAAAGAGTTATGGAAATGATTCAATGTTATAACCAAAGAGTTTGAAGAGGCTAATAGACATGTCCTTCCTCCAAAACATTATGAGCATGCTAATTTAAGCATAATTGGTCTGAATTTACACAAGGCCAAGGTGGAATAACATGGTATTTTTGAAACACCAAGTGAACCAAGTGCAGTTGTTCCCAAGAGCCTAAATGAAGTCTTCATGTAAGGCTTTCTTAAGAATGATGAGCAACATCAAACAAGTGCTCCTACAGTCCAACATGAATCAAACTTGGAAGACTTGGAATAGTATGTCTACATTGGAGACATGTTTGTTCCTTTTCATCCATTGGAGAGCACATCAAAAGGATTGGACATCAAGCTACTTGGTTTAATAATTATGGTACCTACAAAGCAAGGTATTTTTCATCTTGGTTTTTTACAAGTGATTGATACTCAAAGTTCCCCATTTGACCCAGGAGGGAGGTGCTTGTAAATTGATAGACAATATTGTATATATTATAATAGATTTCATGCTTTTCTCTAAGTGCCTATGTGCACATTTGTTTGGTAGGTTAGCTTTTTTCTTTTTCTTTCTTCCAAGTCCTTGTGTGCACTTGTCTTTGTTTGTTTTTTTCTTGTTGTCCTTTTTGCTTTAAGAATATTTATCTAGAGGTTGGCAGCTAGTTTTAGGTTTAGATCAATATGTTGAACTAGAGTAGAGAATCTATTCCCAGTGGATCAGTCAAGACAAATGGTCTAGGTTCTCAAGCATAGTAGGCATGCTTCCCTATGAGTCACCAAAGATGTTGGTTAATTTTAGCCCACATACCAAGATTTTTCCTAGATAGATTAGCTAAGCACTTTCCTAATTGACCAAATGATCAAATGACTTGAGCAAGTGAAGAAGATGGATTAGAATGTCATCAAACATCACACAAAAATGTGGTTAGAAAGCCTCTCAGAACCAAAAGACCACATGGACATGATGGTTTTTATGTTGAGAAGGTGCCTTCCAATTTTTATATCTTGATGAGTTCTCTATCTCAAGATATAAGCTTCCAAATTTAAAATTAAGTGGGACATGCACACATACATCAAATTTGGGCCTCATAAAATAGCTATTTAAATTCAAATGTTCCAAGGATGAATGCATGACTGATAAGTGGCAAGATCTCAGGTTCCCATATGATGATCCAACAATGAGTGGTGATCTAATGAGTCAGTGGGTCCCAAAGATCCAATAATGTATGTTCGATTGTGCATTCATAGATCAACGGTGAGCTTGTAGTCAAAAGGTTAGTGTATCCTAAGATTAAGTACAGGGTTTATTAGGTTGTGGAGCTAAAATCTTCACTGATGCAAACATGGAGGAGGTTGCTGAGAGGTTACTAAGTTGCAGAGCAATCGACGTCGATCTGATCAACCGACGTCGGTCATATACAGTGAGAAGAGAAACCGATGTCGGTCAGAGATCGGCCGACATTGGTCACCTCCAGGCAGATAAGGACCGACGTCGATCGCCAGTGCGGTTTTGAAACTGTTAGTTACACGAATAGTTAGTTAACAAACCGGTTGTTTGCATGTAGAAGGCCAATTATAGACTTGAAGCTATGGATCTAATATTGTAATTAGGTGTCTAATTATTGTTTGCATGAGATCTATATAATAGACTCATGGGCTATATTGTAATTTGTGCTAGAGAGTAAGAGAGCAAATATTAGATCCTTCAGATTTAAGAGAGCAAGGTGTGTTCCTCCTAGTGCCACAGTGCCAAGTATGGGTGCTGGTTTGGAGAATCAGAAGGATTCTTCATGTATGTAGGATCTTGGTTAGCAAGTGTGCAAGGCCACATTTGAAGATCTACATGGTAAGTAAGATCATTGATTTGCAGGTGTATGTGTGTGCAAGGTCAAAGAAGATCTGCAGGTGGCAGTAAGATCAAGGTGATAGCAACACAACAAGTAGCAAAATCAGGAGAGATCTACTTGGAGTATGGTGTGTACTCAGTTGGAGAGCAAAGAGGAAGGCAAGGTAGATCCTTCCAAAGTAAGATCATTTGAGTTGCAGGTTGTTGCAAGTTCATGGGAGATCTAATTGGAGTGCATTGTGTATTCAGTTGAGTATGTGTGTATACTCGGTGTACTGGCAGTAGTGGATACTGATTGGTTGGAGGTGAACACCAACTCTATGTTTGAGTTGTGTGTTGGGACCGTATGAGAGAGAGTGAGCTCTTGAAGGTGAATTACAGAACACTTGGTGTGGGAAGCCTATAAGGTGGGAAGAGTGTGGCATCTCTTCATTTGTAATTCTTTTCTAGAAGAGTATTAATACAATTGGGTATTGTCTCTCATATTCTGTGTTATTTCTAAATTCTAGTTACTTGTGATTCTGGTTTAATTCTACATGTTTAGTTGCTTGGTAATCAATGATGCTTTCAGGTCCTAACAATTGGTATTAGAGCTAAGGTTGCAAGAAGCAGGTTTATGTTTGATTACATGTCACTCTCAGGGGTTTCTGATTGAGTGGGAGTATAGCAATGGCAGAAGAAAGTAAGCTAAGAATGGAGAAATTGTAAAGCACGAATGGTTAATTATAGTGTTATGGAAAGAAAGAGCATAAAAGAAAGATTGCTGGTTGGTAGCAGATCAGCATGAAGGAACTGAAGAAGTAGATGTTGCAGGTGTTGTTGCATAGGATGCTCTAGGATGTTCCTTGGATAAAGTAGAATCTTGTTTTATAGATTCTATTGCCTCTTTCCATGCAACCCCAAATAGAGGGGTTGGTGAGCCTTGTCACATGGTTGGCAAAGGGGGAGTGATGCTGAAATTGCAGGCGACCAACACATGGGTGTTGAAGAAGGTCATGCAGGTCCCAGTCTTGAAGATGTGGCTAATTGCTTCAGGAAAGTTGGGTGATGAGAGATGCACAAGAACTCTCACAACGGATGCACTTGAATTAGCTGGTGGTAAGAAAGTAGGTATCCTTTATCTATCTACTTATATTACTGATTCTTCTTCTATTGCAAGGATGTGGCTTTGTAGGCTTGGTCACATGAGCAAGAAGGAGATGCATGTTCTTAAGAGGAAGTCAGATGTGTTTGACAAAATTAAGAACTAGAAAGCCTTGGTGTTCTTGGAGGAGATGACGGACAGAGATTAGTGGAAAAGGCTAGACATCTCTAAGAAGGGCGGTTTGGATAGGGTTTTGATCCATGAAGAGCTCACGGGTAAAAACTCATCACTCACAGGCATACACAGGTACCGACGTTGGTCAAGGGTAACCAACGTCGAATAGATAGGTGCTAACGTCGGTCATGTGCAGACCAGAGAAGTTGGTGGTGTCAGGTAGGAGGAGACCAACGTCGACAGGATAACCATCGTCGGTGACCTGGACAGTCGCATGGAACCGACGTCGATTGGATGCAAACTGTGTGGTGATCGAGGTCGGTCACTGAGATGGATTTTGGGCATACAACAAGCTATCAAGGAGTCTCAAATGCCCACGGGGAGGACTAAAAGTGTAAGTAAGCCTCAAATTCATTGTTCCTCTTCTTTATACTTGTTGCTCACTGTAGAGCAAGAAGGATCCAGGGAAACAGTGGGAGCATGGCATGAACATGATGCATAACCAAATGGGAGATTTGGTAGGGTTGCCAGCTAGTATGAAAAGCACTGAGAGATGAATGTATTCCTTGGTTAAAGAATAGAGAGAATGGATACGTGAGATGGAAGGCTAGGTCATATGGTCTTGAGGAAGCTGTAGGACAGTGGTACAGGGTTTGACAGGGGGATGACAAAGCAGGGCTTTAGTTAGTGTCAGTGTAACCATTGTGTTTGTCTTACTAGGTGGATGATGATTGCAACATTATCTTGTTACTGTATGTGGATGGTATACTAGTTACAGGTTTAGACATACAGGGTTTTGCTGAGCTAAGGGTAAGGTTAGTTCAGTGGTTTGCCATGAAGGATTTAGGAGCAGCAAAATTCTTTGGCATGAGAGACATGGAAGATCACAGGTTGATTTTGTCTCCAGTGGGAGCTGCTGTGAATCAGGTGTTGGCGAGGTTCAATATGCAAGATGCAGAATAGGAGCACACCAAGGGCTAGACAGTTCAGTGTCTGAAATCACATGAGGTCTAGTATAGACCTGAGTTTTCCTTAGCAGTGAGAGCTGCCAGAGAGTTAGGAGCCAATTCAGGGAAGTGGGTTCTCAGGTATTTGAGAGGGACCAGCAGTAGGTATACATGCTATGCAGGGTCAGGACTTCACTACATGGGTTTGTAGGTTCGGATGTGGCAGGGTACTTGGATGACAGGAGGTGCACCAAAAGTTGTGTGGTGGTTGGTCTTCAAGATTGAGCTTGAAGAGGGATACAAGCCAGGAAACAAATTAGATGATGTATAGGTACAAGTACAGTGCAGCTATTTATCTCTAGGTGGGATATTGTTAGGTTGTGGAGCTAAAAGCTTCACTGATGCAGACATGGAGGAGGTTGCTAAGTTGCAGAGCAATCGACGTTGGTCTGATCAGCCGACGTCGGTCATATATAGTGAGAAGAGCAACCGATGTCAGTCAGAGATCGGCCAGTGTCGGTCACCTCCAGGCAGACAGGGACTGACGTCGGTCGCTTGTGCAGTTTCAAAACTGTTGGTTGCACGAACAGTTAGTTAACGAATTAGTTGTTTGCATGTAGAAGGCCAATTATAGACTTGAAGCTATGGATCTAATTATTGTAATTAGGTGTCTAATTATTGTTTGCATGAGATCTATATAATAGACTCAGGGGCTGTATTGTAATTTGTGCTAGAGAGTAAGAGATCAAATATTAGCTCCTTCAGAGTGAAGAGAGCAAGGTGTGTTCCTCCTAGTACCACAGTGCCAAGTATGGGTGCTAGTTTGGAGAATCAGAAGGATTCTTCAAGTATGTAGGATCTTGGTTAGCAGGTGTGCAAGGCCACATTTGAAGATCTGCATGGTAAGTAAGATCATTGATTTGCAGGTGTATGTGTGTGCGAGGTCAAAGGAGATCTGCAGGATCAAGGTGATAGCAACACAATAGGTAGCAAAATCAGGAGAGATCTACTTGGAGTACGGTGTGTACTCAGTTGGAGAGCAAAGAGGAAGGCAAGGTAGATCCTTCCAAATTAAGATCATTTGAGTTGTAGGTTGTTACAAGTTCATGAGAGATCTACTTGGAGTGTGTTGTGTACTCGGTTGAGTATGTGTGTATACTCGGTGTATTGGCAGTAGTGGATACTGACTGGTTGGAGGTGAACACCAAATCTGTGTGTGAGTTGTGTGTTGGGACCGTAAGAGAGAGAGTGAGCTCTTGAAGGTGAATTACTGAACACTTGGTGTGGGAAGCCTGTAAGGTGAGAAGAGTGTGGCGTCTCTTCATTTGTAATTCTTTTATGGAAGAGTATTAATACAATTGGGTATTGTCTCTCATATTTTGTGTTATTTCTAAATTCTAGTTACTTGTGATTCTAGTTTAATTCCACATGTTTAGTTGCTTGGTAATCAATGGTGCTTTTGGGTCCTAACAGGGTTGACAAGTGTCAATATCTTAGATACCTAAATGAAGATCTAATAGTCCACATTTGATCTAGCAGACCAAGGATCCAATGGTGCGTGATCCACCATACCAAAGTAGATCAACGATGAGTGAAAGGTCAACTAATCAGTAGATCTTGGGAATGAATGAAAATATGCCAAGTGTCCAAATTGTGGAATCCAAGTTAGGATCCAATGGTGAGTGGCAATCTAATGATTTAGTGGGTCCTGAAGATCTAACAACATATGTTTGATTATGCATTTATAGATCAATGGTGAACATCAATTCAAAAAGTTAGAGGATCTTGAGGATGAATGTAGAGCTAATAGATGGAACACTATTGAGAATCTCAGATCAAGATTGATGATCAATATTAAAATTAGAAAGCTAAGGCACTTTAATGGGGAACAAATGTGACCTAAGGTTGAACCAGAGAAAATATTTCAAAAGATGCCATTAAAGCTCAGTCAAGACCTCTATTGGAGGATCCAGAGCATGTAGACTCAGTTTACTTATATTTTCAGTGTCATATACAATAATTCCTTGGATTCCACAAGTTTCAAAGGTAGCATATGTCTATTTAGACCTAATATGGTTTAAGAAATAATTTATGTCATTTGTAAGCTATCTATTGACATATCGACTATAAGAAAAATCATAAATGGATTGGTTTTAAATCTATAGTAAAGACCTATGCTTAGATTTTGTAATAGCAAAAGATATATGGTTATGAAGGAGTGTCTCATCTTCCAATATAGTCATAGATTTAACAAATAGGTACCTATATCCCCTCAAAGTAGACATGTCATGGCTTTATCTGGATTCAAAGTATGAGGACTTTATCCTTACAATAAGTCAAGTAGAAGATATCATAAAGACCCAAGATGGAGATCTAGTGGTTAGAGTATGTAGCCAGAGTATTGATTAAATTTTTAGGGACTCTGGGTTTTTTCCTTCATAACAAGATCATAACTCATCACCCTTGGCAAACTCTTGTCTTCTAGCATGTTGCTTGACCAATGAGAAGATTCAGAGGCTATCAGGACAAATGAAAAAGATAGCTTCTCAATAGAGAACTGGTGTTGATTTGATCAAAATGTGGTAGAGCATTCATTTAAAGATGGTGGTGTCTCATTTAATGATCTCAGATAACATGATCCCTCTTCTCTCTTTTCCCTTTCTCTATATTACCCATTCTTTCTCATTTGTAAAAGGATATTCATTTTTGGGAGTATCAGGGGACTCTCAGAGATATTGCAAGATATGCTCATCTTGATAAGGCTAAACCCTATCAAGAATTTGTAAGAACTACCTTTTGATGAAATAATAGACTTTCTTTACCTATCTCTTGCCTTGGATTAGTGTTTAGTGAGTTGTACATGATGGCATTGTGAAGGAGAATCTTCCTCTTCCATTGTCCTCCTTTATGACCTCTTCTAAGGTGTTTTCAAGTTGTTTGTAGGTCTGTATTAGTGTTTTTCTTGAACCTAGTCCATGAAACACTTATGCAATAAGTTATATTTTGAGGTTATGTGAGCTAACATTATCTTCTATAGATCTAGTGTGGGTTCAAGCTTATGGGAGCCTTCCATATTTATTTGGCGCATCACCTTTTAGCCTTCTTAAGAGCCCTTTTCCCTGTAGCAACATTAGTTTAGGTGATTCATCAAGAGGAAGTTAACCTTTTCCAAAGGTTCATCCCCATCATACGTTACCCATAACCTGAGGTTGTTCCCATATTGTGAATGGGAGTTGGGGAGCCTGAAGAACTCCCCCACAAGGGTACAATATCACGTCATAACTGTTACCTTGAATTGGATTTTTTTGGCCCTCAAAGTTCCTATCAAAACTTTAGAAGTAGTAATTTATGGATACAATGTTGCAGTACTATCCATATATTGCTAAAAATAATCAATAGAAAGGGAAACATGTACTATACAAGGTAAAATAGAAATAACAACATGACTAGGGATATATTTTGATTTTTCATTTTCTATTGGTGCCTTCCCTTGGATTCCTTAGAGACCCATGAGCTTGGCCTTTCAAATCTCTTCTTCCTCATCTAAGGAATAACTCACAAAAGGGGCTTCACATGTTTAATTTTTTCCTTTACCTCATTCCTTTTTGGGGTTTCCCCTTTACCCACATGCCTTTATTATGACACTATCTAAATAATTGAACTCATAAGTGTCCTAATTGTTTGAGGAAAGTTATTAGGAGATCTTGGCCTCCTCTTATACTTAATTATTGTCCTATTAATTGAAGGAGTGGCCTACAAAGTAATAGATGATGAAATACCTATATATAAAATTTCAAGAACTGTACTTATATCAAGAAAGCTAAAGTCTGAAGAGTCAAAAGAATTAATATTAATTACCTCCTCTACTTCTCCTATAGAACTTTTTATAATAAGGGGATCTTAGACATCTTGTTCTTGCTTCATAGTTGCCATTACATCTTGGGATGATGCTTGGTAATGTTTCCTTTCTAGTTGAACTGGCTGAGAGGGTCATGAGGACCAATAATCAATTGAAGCCCATTTACCTGGAGGTGGAAATTGAGTTTAAGCCTTTACAATTATGAGTGATGGGTCCTTTTAGATTACCCTTATAAGTTCCTCCATCTACCCAGCCATATGTATTCTAGTTAATACCTTAGCATCATATTTAGCATTCAAAAAGATGAAATCATGCTCATAGGGTACATACTTATATGGGATGCCCAAGTCAATGACATGCTTCTAAATTTTGTCTCTTGGGTCGCAATCCCAGTGTGGTAAAAATTCCAATGAATAAAGTTACCTTTTGTATTCAATAACACCAAAGTCCTTCATGTTAGTGTAACTAATTCTTCCTATAATCAAATAAGATCCATGGAAAATGCCTTTATGTTTATTTCACATATATTCATCTATGCTCCACCAGAGCTGATATGGCATCTCCTATTCTATAATCTTTTCTAAAACATACTTGGGCAAGCACAAGGGTTGCAAATTAGTTCCCTTAATCATTATCACTATATAGTCTGAATATAATTATTAGTTTCCCATTGGCCATAGTGTATTATTGATAATATCTGAGACTCAGGTCAGTGGTTTTTCATGGATGGCCCTCTAGACTTGGGGATATACATTCTTTGTAATATGAATTATATTCTGAATGTAAGGGTAAATGTGCAAAAAGGAATAAAAATCACATACCTTGTTATTTATGCAATCTAGGGCTGGTCTCTAGAGTGATCCATCGTACACATAGACTGTAACCATGATAACATCCAACAAGACATCATAAAGAAGTGACTATCAAATGACCTCTTATCCATTTTAAACATTTACTCTTGGATTTTGATACTAATGATCTTAGCTAGGGAAAAGGTCAATTATGATGTTAGCAGTAAATCTAGTAGTGGCACCCATTCAATTCAAAGATAATAGGTATTGGCCCAGCCATAGAATCTATTCAACAAAGCCATCCCAATGTGAATTCCCATTTTGAACTTGATGATTGGCACAGGAGAAGTGGATTTAAGGATTGCTTATCTCATGGTATTGTCCACTTTATCAACATGTCTTTAATTGTATTTCTCTTTCCACACAATGTGATTTTAATCCTGTCATATGTGGCATTTATGATGGGAAGTCATAGGTACCTTTGAAAAGCCTTTCCTAAAATAGAGGCCATGACCATCCTAATGTTTTCATGATGTAGTAAGCCATTAGATACCTTGCCTATGATTAACAAGTCTTAAAGTAGGTCGATACAAGGCATCACTTTAGATTATCATTGTTATAAAAATTCAAAGAAAACCTACATGCATGTAACAACTTTAAAAGACATTAATATGTTAGTCTAGTTAAATCACACAAAATGGAAAAAAAACCTTGATACGGGGAAACGCAAAGTGTATTCACATAGAGTAGTACCATTAATGAGACCCATAAACATGATAATTAATAACTTTGAATCCTAATATCTTGTTAAGTACCCATAGGATCACCAATGAAAATAATTTTCAAATCAAAAACTAATATTTCAAACATTAATGGGCCCCTATTCAAAAAAGTTGAGAGTAGGGTGTGTTGAGTACAATAGTAACTGATTCACCTTATTGGAATACATGGATGTTAAGTAATTGTAATTGCAAAATCAAATAGGAATTAGTACCCTGTACGAGGCTCACCTAGTAAAAAATATGATAAAAAACACCAGGGAAAAATATTCACCATGGATGAAAATGTGTCATCATAAGGTACCCAAAAACTAGTAGAACCATAGTGAATAGTGGAGAAGAGGACTTATACATTAGGGCATCCAAAGAAGAATGAATCAAAAGGATGACACAATGTTTTAGATGGTGTAGTAGATGGAGTGTATCCCATTGAACAAAACTGCACTCAATCAAATGCTTCCAAAACAAAATGTGGTACACCAAGGACTAGTAAAGAGTATGACACTTGAATTAGTATGTTCACACCCCCCACCCCCCAATGTTGAAGTGGGTGTAGTGACTCAAATTTTTTTATGAGTGGGATATTTTCACTACTTAAACACTGGAGTTTTGACATTGGGCTTCCTCAGACTAGCCACTCTTCAAAAGGAGATCAATCTCCATAACAAATTTGAAGGAGACTATCAACATCAAAGATATTAATATAAATCTATATTTTAACTACTTTAAGATTTCCATCTATATTGATTTCTAAGCATGTATTTTTGTGCCATTATATGCTGCAACTATAAATATCTATATTTTTTTATGTATCTTTTGCTTTGTATACCCAAATGAAAAAATATATGGTTTCAAACTAGGCCAATTATATACACATTAGAAAAAACTCATTTTTCATTTATTTTGAGGTAGTTGGTGGGGGTTGGGGGGAGAGGAGGGGGGTCGAGAAGGTAGGGGTAGTCAACTATCCATTTTCAATCATTTTAGGGTCTATTTACTTGTAAAATTAATAAAAAAATATTCATTAAGAATATATATATATATATATATATATATATATATATATATATATAGACACACACACACACACACACACACACACACACACACACACATATATATATACACACACACACACACACACATATATATACATATATATATATATATATATATATATATATATATATACATATACATATATATATATATATATATATACATATATATACATATATATATATATACATATATATATATATATATACATATATATATATATATATATACATATATATATATATATACATATATATATATATATATATATATATAGACACACACACACACAAACACACACACACACACACACACACACACACACACACATATATATACACACACACACACACACACACACACACATATATATACACACACATATATACATATATGTATGTGTGTATATATATATATATGTATATATATACATATATATGTATACATATACATATATATGTACATATATATGTACATATATATGTATACATGTATATGTATACATGTATATATGTATACATATATATGTATACATATATATGTATACATATATATGTATACATATATATACATATATATATATACATATATATATATATATACATATATATATATATATATACATATATATATATATATATATATATATATATATATATATATATATATGTTGATAACTAGATGATCTTAGCTAACATTCCACCAAAGGGTTTCTAAAAATACTAAACTATGCTAAAAAAATAAGGGGGTGCACAACCAACTATCTAGTATGTTATTTTGAAAAAATTAAATTTCCTCTTAGAATTTCAAATATTTGACACACTTATACTTAAAAAATAGTATCCTAGAAACTAGACTCAAAATTAGTCATCTTCAAAATTTAAGAATAACCATCTCAAATAATCTATACAAGTTGAGGTTTCTTAATTTTATTTTTATTTTTTTATATTGAAATATAGATTACAAAGTATAAGTATCAGAGATGTAAAACTATTATCAAAGTATCAAAACAACCATACAATATCAAACTAGGAGGCATCCCCCCATTAGTCTAAGTGAAACATTCAATATTGCAATATAAATAACTAGCCCCTTATAGGCAACCCAATAAAGCAAAAAGAAACAAAACCACACACATATATAAAAGTTGAGGTTTCTTAATTTTTAGAAAAATAATATCCACTTATGATCCCCATTTGGCCCACCAATTCCTTGAAATTAACCTAGAAATACAAAATATGATTGGAATGATAAGTTTAAATTAGTGGCTAAATATGGAAATAAAATTGATTATTACAAAATATATGATAAAATACATACATATGACTATCCTATTGACAATATTAATTTTTAGGTCAGATATAATCTTCTGTACATAGATTGTTATTTTTTGCTTGCTTGATCACCTCCTATAGATTTGATTGTTTGTTTTGTCTATTATTCTATCTTGGCATACATGTGAACATATGATTTTTCATTCACCATTCTTCAAGACCTTGAATTTAATTTGGTTATTATATTTGTACTAAATCTTGTTTTTTCTATTATTTATCCTGATTTGGATATTCATGATAGTTATCTTATGATGACACATACTTTACAAAAGTCTAATCCTAGTGCACATTCATTGAGACATACTAATCGCTCACCCCATATACTGACTATCTATGCTTATTATTTTATGACCTACATTGAGCTCACATGATCACACATACTCTATGCCTACATATCTTATGATATTTTCATACATAAATTATTAACCATCGGGGGCATCCATCTTCCTATGTCCACATGAATTTTTAAGACACAATTTTTTGATTCAAAATATGGTAGGGACATATTTCCTACCTTCACTTCTTGAGTTTGCTTTGTTATTACACTTGGTCCACAATGTGTTGAAATATGTTATTTAACTCAATGAAATCCTCTTTTCAATACTTTGTCCACTTTTTTGCTGACATCCTTATAAAATAAGACATGGGAAGACCACCTACAACACTGAATCATGTAGTGATACTTTGGAATTACATCAAATTTACACAAATCCTTTTAATTGTAATTTGGAGTAAATGGGTAATATTATTTTTCATGGAGTTAAAGTGGACCATCAAAAGATCAAGGACATGATAGATTGGAAACTTAAAAAACCCTCAAGTACCTTTGGTACTTCTTAGGATTAACAGGTTACTATCATAATTTTATGAAAATTTACCACAACATAGCTTCTCCACTCACATATAAAAGTTGAATAAGGACTTATTCCATTGCAATGAATAAGCCACCAAAAAATTTAATAAGTTAAAGGAGGCCATGTGTAACCTAGTTTTGGCTATCTTATATTTTTAGAAGACTTTAATTGTAGATTTTGATGCATTAGGGTATGGAATGGGGGAAGTAATAATGAAACAAGGATGAACCATTACATCTAAGCATTTTCAACTCAAAGATAACTATATTATAAAGCCTATAAATGAGGATGATACGATGGATATTCTTCATTCAGTTAAACAATCGAGATCTTACTTGATAAGTAGACATTTTAAGGTAAGGACAAATCATGATAGTTTGAAATACTTCTCAAATAAAAGATTGTCATCCAAAGGATAATCAAAATGTGTGACAAAAATGTTGGGAAATGGTTTTTAAATTATATATAAGAAATAAAAAGATAATATAGTATCAAATGCACTATCCAAGAGGGATAAGTCCATAAAGGCATTTTTATGCACAATGTCTATATGGTAGGAAAGTAGAGTTGATGAAGCAAGATCTGAATGGGATAATGAAATTGATACATAGGTTCTAAATTAAAAAATATATAAATATTCTAGTGTCTTAGATAAATTATTTTTGGAAAGGGAATTCCCTATGGTATAATGATAGGTTGTACCTATGCAATAATTATACCCTCAAGTATATGATCCTTATAGAGCTCCATATATCTCCAATAGGAGGGAATTCAAGATTATTGAAAATAATTCATAGAATCAAGAAATATATATTCTATAAGGGCTCAAGGGTGACATTTAAAATTTTGTGGTCAAATGCATTGTGTGTTAGGAAAACAAAGGTGAGAAAACTAAGGCCCCATTTCTTCTACAATCCTTATTTGTTATGAGCCAAAGGTGGGAGGAGGTCTCTATGTGTTTCATAACAAAGTTTCCTAGGTTGGAAGGTAAAATTTTTATCATGGTAATCATGGATAGGATCATAAAATATGCCCATTTTTGTGCCTTATCACAACCATTTATAACAATTAAAATAACTTTTAGTTTTTTGGATACAATTCAAAAGATATAAGGTACCCACAAGATTATATTAGGTGATCATGATCCTATCTTTACCTATAATTTTTAGACTAATTTATTCTCATATTTAGGTACTTACTCAAAATAAAGGTGGCCAATTTTTTTTTATAGAGAGTTATCTTCATTGTTTTGCATCAAATAAACAAGAGTGATGGGTCCATTGGCTACCTTTAATATAATGGTGGTATAACACTTCTTTCCATACCTCATCTAAAAAGTATATATTTGTGATTTCGTATGCATACCAACATCCATTCATCACCTCATCCTTCGGAGTTCAACAAAATGTTCAAGCTGTGAAGAACACATTCAACACCAATAAAAAATACTAGCTAGTTTAAGAGAAATTTTGGTAATAACCAAATGAATTAGTAAGAAAATAAACACTATAAGGAAATGCATTTTGAAGTGGACAATTAGGTATTTACATGCTTAAAACCATATGAGAAAATATCCTTAAAATAATAGAAAAAGGATAACAAATTATCCTAAGTAATACAACCCTTATCAGATCTTGTAAAAAAATATCAATGTCACATAAAGGGTGGAGTTACCTTTTTTAATTTGATAGGTGAATAAATGGGTTGAGGGGTCCCATACCCATACAAAATAAAATCATAAAATATGTATGGTATATCATTAATATAGAGTGAGATTACACATAGTATCTGATTAAAAACTTTAGCCTAAAAGACACCAAAAGTCAGTGAAAAACCAAAAGAGACCTAGACTATAAAACTGACTAGTCAGTCTACTCAAACTCAAATTAATAGACCAATTTATTGATCTCTATGTTATCTTCTTTATTTCTCCTACCTCTAGTTTGATTCTAATTCCCTGCTTGTTCTCTTCGTTTGACCTCTTATGTTTTTTACCAGTGAGATTGAAATCCTCCTTTCCCTGCTCACTATCCTTTCTATTTTCCTCATTACCACCCCTGTGAGTGGTTCTAAAAGTAGGGGGAGTGAACTCATCCATTCCAGCTTCCTAAGGGTGGAGTTATCTTAATCTACATACATTCATCTAATATTTCATCTCTCTTACTTGAAGAAGGTAATTGGATATAAATTATCCATCAAAACTGAGTTACTAGAGTTGAATGAGGAGGGTATAGTCATTATGTAACCTGAGGAGATCCTTCATATATGCACTAAGAGAATGCAAATAAGAGAGATTAAGGAGTATTTTATTAAGTGGAAGAATCAAACTAGAAAGGATGTACTATGGGAGGGTGAATAATTCTTGCATAAGCATCTAATGTATTCAACATCGAGAAAAATATTATTTTGAAGGGTAAGATCCCTTAACCTATAACATGTATAAGGATATGTGTGGTCAATCTATGGTTAACATATCCTTTTACCTTTCAATATCACAATTTTCAACATTCTCATATTGTTACTAGGG
Source organism: Torreya grandis (assembly GCA_037957365.1). Classification (NCBI taxonomy): domain Eukaryota; kingdom Viridiplantae; phylum Streptophyta; class Pinopsida; order Cupressales; family Taxaceae; genus Torreya; species Torreya grandis. The sequence continues at coordinate 4,974,942 of JARHVA010000413.1, forward strand.
TTTGCTTATGGAATAACCATAGCCTAAGTTGGGTATGCATATGAAGTAGTGGTTAATACTTGGGGATCTCATTACAAATTTTATTTTTATTTAATGGTTGTAGAGGTTATCCCCTTGAAGTGGCTTAGTCTGTTTTTTCAGTATCCTACTTTGTTATTAAAATTTGGTGTGGATGTGTTTGATGTTTCTCTGAATTATTGTTATTTATTATCATTACTTTTCTCTTGATAAATATATTTTCATCTATTGTTGTGAATTTTTTATGAACCTCACATGTATATCAAAATACATCAAATAATATGTATAAAAATAGAGATTATACAATACAAGAGATGTGTGGGCCAAATGCCCTAATATGAATTATATTTAGTTATACTTTTAAGGTATAGAAATATCACAATATTCCTTATGGGAAAGAAATGCTCTGCTGTGAATATACAGATTTTTTGCAAGATTAAAATAGTAACATAGTGGAATAAAGAAGCCAATACACAAACAATAAAGGTATTTTAATCACACTATATTATTTCTATACACTAATTTCATTCGTACACATTATAGATATATATGACACTGATTCCTATAATAGGGGATTTCCAAATCCCTATAAACTCTCAACCACTTAACTAAATACCTTACCCATACAATAATAATATATTGTAATCTATTATCATAATATTGTTTATAATAATATTCTGATAACTAATTACTAACCATATACTAACTAACTCACAAATATATTATTTTCCTCTTATTAAATACTGAATGTAACTAATATTGTAAAAGCTAATCCCTAACATCATCCCCCTTATTTTTTATATGGTGTAAAAACATTTACACTCTCACTTGTGGTATGCTCACCCCTTGTGAAATGCCCTATTTGGTTCATGACCTTGATATAAAGAGATCCTCACTCCTCCCATGGTTTTATAGGTTTACCACAAACCTTGACATGAACATGAACCTCTTTCCCTCAACTATTCACCTCTTATGATTTTCTGGATCTCTACCACAAACCCTTTCAAGATCCATGAACTGACTTACATTAGTGTTTTTTTAATCTTTTTACAATGTTTTCACATCAAGGAATTATGTTTAGAATTTACACAAAAATTACATATCTTGAATAGGCATATTATTTTGCTCTTATTTTGAAAACACAGAGAAAACTTTAAAAACACACCACATAAAATGTCAGCAAAGCATTCAGGGCCCCATCATTGGTGATTGACGAGAGGCTATGAAACCTCCAGTATATGAAGTTGCTTACTCAGCGAATATGTTGATGAAGCTCAGCTGCATGAATTTTCCAAAGAGAAATCCTCCACAATTTGGATGTCACATACAAATGAAAATGCATCCGTCAGGAAAATATTTTTAGATTTTATAATTTTTGATAATGACTCTATATGACACTTAAGCCTAAACTAATTTAACCTTTTCAACATATGAACACTTTGAATTTTTTGACTTAACTCTTTTTTTGATGAATTTGTATGGACATTGACAATTAATGACTTCAAGTTTATTTGATCATATCTTATATGACATAAAAAATTTATTATCATAGATAAAATAAATAAAATCCCTACTACGAAACTAATGACTTGACACTTTCAATAAGACTCTTTTAATATTTTTAAGAACTTTTGATATGACACATACATAACTACTTCATAAATATTTATAACAAAAATCACACCTCCCTTTTTATATATATATCTCTTGACTCTAATATTGATATTGACAATATCAATTCTTTTAAATTATAACCTATAAAATAATATAGACACACAGTAAAAAATACTCAAGTTGTGAACTCAATGATTTCCTTTTCATAATAAAAGATTTTTAAATCATGAAAAGTGACTAATAAATAACTCACCCTACTCTCTTCAATATTTAGATAAGACTAGAAAAGAGACATAACACAATCTAATGTCTATACTCATGAAATAAAAAAATAATTAAAAATTTAAAGCTAAAGAATTAAAATAAAATGATATAACCTAAATTAAAAGCTAATGGAATAAACTTCAAAATCACTGAGTAACACACAGAACATTGTTTGAGTGATACAAACAAGTTCATAGACCAGGTTAGAGCCGTAGCCGCTTGATAAGAATAAATAGCTTAGATTCTGGATCAACATAGAAATTTCAATTAATGCTTCACCTTAATCTTGCTCATTTTATGGATCAGATGTAGGGATGTGTCTAAGCCATATGTGGAGATATCCTCGATCCTTGCTGAGGATAAACAACTAAACGAGCACAAAGAAATCACTACAAAAATGAATTATCACTACGCTTTGATGCCTTTGCCAAATACACTAAGTAATCTGATGAAATCTCCACACATTTACCTTTGTTGTTGGCATTCACTGGCATTCTAAAAATTGATTAAATAACCAATGTCAAATAAATAAACACAGGTTTGTGCATGTCATTGTGGGTTGAGCATTATAGTGACAAAAACTGATTTTATTTAGAACCAAGTTCTGGTGAGCTGTAATAACTTTTCATTCATAGTTGACACTAAAAACTTAAATTCTGCTAAATTTCTCTCATAATAGCACAAGGATTCCTCAATTGACTCTCATAACTAGACCCCCCACTTTGATACTACATGATGGGAATATATAGAGTTTGTGCATGATTAAAATAATAACATATTGGAATAAAGAAGCCAATACATAGACAACAGAGGTATTTTAATCACATTATTATTTATGCACACTAATTTCATTCGAACACATTACAAATATATAGGATTTTGATTCCTATAATAGGGGGTTTCTAAATCCCTACAAACTCTCAACCACTTAAATAAATACCTTACCCATATAATAATAATATATGCTAATCTATTATCGTAATATTGTTTCTAACAATAATTACTAACCAAATACTATCTAACTCACAAATATATTATTTACCTCTTGGTAAATACTAAATGTAACTTCTAATATAAAGGCTAATCCCTAATACACTCCACTATCACAAGCCTCTATGAGGAAAAAATCTCTTCAATAGAACATGTAATCTAAATAAAACACTTTTCTTTGATGTATTACATAATGATATGCCCATACTTATTCAAACCCTCTTAAAATAATACATAAGTATATCACTAATCTCAATGTAGACTGACTCATTGTCCAATATAATAAAAACTAATTCCAATATAGACCAACTCACTAGTCCCAATATAACTCAATCCATTGTCCAATATTAAAAATATCACAAGTTACCCATATTAATTCATATAATATACTCACTAAAAAAATATGTGTCCCATATTAACATCTCCACCAAGAAATATACATCATAACATCATTTTACTAAATACATTACAAAATTAATTTAATCTATTTAAATAATTTCATTACATAAATACACTTTTTGATTTTCAACATATTACAAACAAAATCTATATTTACAAACTTGATAAGTGAGATTGCATCTTTGTGTCCATCCATATTTTCTACATCCCAATTATTATACACTTTATACTAATTGTAATTACTTTTATGAAACAGGTTCAATTAACTTATTAAATATTGACCTCAACCTCTCTCAGCGAAGCTCTCATCAAATGCATTGCTCTAAAGAATGTTCACTCACTTGATATTCCTTTCTTAAAAAGAGCATAGATAACCATATAGACTTATACAATCATGTCCTCATACTTTTATAGCTTCGAGAAGCTAATATATATGAACTTTTCTCTATCTCATATATGGATTCTTAGCATGGTATTTAAATTTCTACTCAATCTATTTTCCTTGTATTTATTTATTTTGTGAAGTGTTATTTATATTTTCTTTAGTTTCATATGACATAATTACTTCCCATCACATTTTGCGTTCAATTCATAGATGCACTTCATACAATGCTCCCTAATGGTGCAAGTCATAATTAGTGTTATGCATGCCTAGGGTATGCTACTCCATATAGCATTCATATAGAAGCCACTGATGTAAATAGTACGCAGTCATTTTATTATTCATATAAGAAAATTGGAAGTCAAATTCAGACTTTACATTTTTTTTTTTTTTTTTTTTGGCTAGCGTCATCTATGCACACAATGAAAAAGACATAAAAAAATTGGTAGTCAAATTCAGACTTTACATTTTTTTTTGCTAGCGTCATCTATGCACACAATGAAAAAGACATCAAAACTACAATGAAGAGAACATCACAACTAATGAAAAACTGATAATAAGGTATTTTATAGATTTGATGCTTTCAGAGTCATAAAAATTAAGGTTTAAGCTTAAAAAACATAAGGTATTCGCCATTTCACTGAAAAATCACAACTTGAAAGATTACATCTGAGATCAACATGCTAATAAAACATAGACACAACAGAGTTGATTTCGATCAGATTTATTCTCAAGCAGTGTTTACTAGGTCTTCATCATGGTCAAAGGGGATCATGGTTCCAGCTCTAGCCCTTTTAGTTTCATTTATTTGGTGCAGAAGATCATTTGCAGCTTCTTCATTTAAACCTGTAATGCAACCCTTTGAATAACCTTTCGATTGCTCTCTCAGCACATTTGTAAATTTCATTATGTCCTCTTTAAATATCTCTCTCCACTACAAAAACAAAGAAGACAGATCAATAAGAATTATATGCAACTTTAATAAGATATATTATCCAAAACTATAGTAACTTACTTCTTCTATAACTGTCATGTCATAATCTGTTTCAGGAAAATTTAATTTTCTGTCTTCTGGTTTACGCACGACTAGCATTGCTTTGTCCGAGTTTCTGTAGTCCCCGCCCAATATATCATACCAATTTGAAAATCAATTACATTATAAAAATAATAATTTTTTTTTTCAAGAAATATATAGCACAAACCTTGCTGCGGCCTTAGAAATGTAATATTGACCTGTGAAAAAAACTAAATTAAGACAATTTGACATCTATAACAAATGAATAACAGGTAAATAGTATGTATAAAATCTGAAATTAGAGTTATATGCATTTGACGCCTTTAAGCAATGAGAAGAATAGGGGTAAATTTTTTAGTTCACCCTTTTCTAGAGTATATACAAGGTTAAGAAGCTTATATCCACTCACCAAAGTTAATTTGTCTATTTACAGGCTTCTTTAACCTGTATAGAAAAAAGACAAAACAAGGCATATTAATATTCATAACAGTAGCATTGTTCATCCTTCTGAATATAAATGAAAATGTGTAAAACTAGTTAGGTAAAAGGCTAAACCTTATATGGCTCATCAAATAACATTATGGGACATTACCAATGTAAAAAATTGTGCCCAAATAGAGTTTAAGAACGCCACCAAAATAAAAAGGGACTCACCATATATTGCATTCCCAACGTCCAGTCCTCTTGTAGGTATGCGCTCCTATGTATAGATTCTCTGCTCTTTGAGGCGTATCATTCAAGGCCTTAGCCTTCACCTCCTCCTTAGAGGTTTTGATCCTAGTTTGACCAGCACCAACTTCTAAGTGAAGAATATTCCGATTAGGATGTATTGTTTCATAGTGATGAGGATCAGTTTTAATTTTACAATAATCACCATTTTCTAAGTGAAAAACATTCTCCTTAGAATGTGTCACTTCATGGTGATGGGGATCAGCTTTAATCTTACAATAACCAGCATCTTCTAAGTGAAAAACATTCTTATTAGGATGTGTCATCTCATGGTGACGAGGATCAGCTTTAATTTTACAACATTCAACATCTTTTAAATGAGAAATATTCCCATTAAGATGTGTCACTTTATGGTGACGAGGATCAGCTTTCATCTTAGAATAACCAGCATCTCTTTGATCAGCTTGACAATCCAAAAACGTAAAAGGGCTAAAATGATTGAGACTTGGAACACCATTATTATAGTTTTCCATAGCATTCAGGTTTTTTAATTTAAGTTCAGGATGAGAAATCTTAATACCAAGGTTTTTAGTCGCTATCTTTTTATTGTAAACACTAATAACAGGGTTTCGATGCTCAAGTTCTTTATGAAAAACTTTGGTAAGATGGTTTTTAATGTCAATTTCATTACCAAAAATACTAGCGCTCAGATTTCTCATCTCAACTTGTTGATAAGAAACATTAGTACTGGGGTTTCTTATCTCAATTTTGCAATGTGGAACCCTTGTGGTGGGGTTTCTCATCTCAATATTAGGAAGATTAGGGTGACTACCACTAAATCCATGCTCTGTCTTTTTGGGAGACATCCTAAAATTGGGGTTCATCATATCAGGGTGACGAATATTAGTCCCATCATCTGCTTGAGGACAACCTGAGTCTTCATCTCTTGAACGTTGTTTTAAAAAAATGACTGGTTTTTGTGCAAGCAACAATAGTGCCGTGACTGCCCTCTCCTCCTCAACCTGTGCAAGATAAAGATATAGAAATGCGTTGTCATTGTAATTTTTAATCAAAATGCCGGTAAAATATTTTTAGATAAACTTCTTTATTAATATCAATTGCTAAGGTTCTTATTTTTCCAAATAAAAAACAAAATAAAATAAAAGATAATGTAATTTTAGCAGGTACTTACAGTAAATGTTTTAGATCTGTAATAATGGCCACCTTTACGCCCTTCATGCCCATTTTCTGTAAGTTCCATCGTTATTATATCTGTTCAGTGTGAGAATAGTGTTAGTTTTTAGAAAGGATAGTGTACAGAATCTAAAAGCAACAGATATTCAGTTATTCGTATTATATAATTTTTTTGGTCCTAAAAATCCATATGTGCTGAATTAATTAGAATGAGTCATTGTTTTAAAATTCACCTTGGAAGTTTGTGTTTCTATAAGCAGCCTTGGATGTTAAAAGTACTTATTTTAAGCTATGGAGGCGAATTTTGGAATCCTGAGGGACAAATTATGCTCATGGTTTATGCAGTCTATGCACAATAACGTATTGTTTAACGTATTCTATATAATATAAGCAGAATCAAGGTAAGGTAGAATGCATCATAATCATGAGCAAGACTGTAAAAGTCCAAATTTATCATTATCTCTTAGATCCTGGATTCATGGAAGACGAAATTAAAATTATCTGTGTTGGACTTACAGATGGTTTCATACAACCAATTTTTTCTAAGGGTATAGTCAAAAATAGAATCTTAATCTGCAAAAATAAGAATAACTACTAGGAGTTAAGAATTACAACACTTGTCACGAACATTTCAACATTAAAAAAAATTTACAACAAATAAAATATTATCTTTTTAAACTTTTTTATCATCCAAACTTCCTAAATTTTCTCTTCAATATAATAACAAAACTATTTCAACTTTACACTAGCAGCTCTTACTATCCCTTTGATTTCTCGGTAACAAATCAAGAGTTAGAATGCTTCCCATAATTAATAAAAATTAACATAAATTATAAACCAATAAATCAAATAATAATCAATGCGAAAAGTTTGTCTTGTAATAATAAATGATGAAATTTAGAAGAGAGATATTTAAAATTTTAAAATGTTGTGGACAATATTTTATATTTTAAAAAATTATTGTGGTAGCAATAATGTTTTAAGATGGTCTAAGTCTTAGGCAACATCTAGTCCTCCTATACTCTGAAACTAGCTGTCATATCTTAAATTTATACATTTGAGAAATGTAGTGTTATGGGTTTATCTTACCTTTTTTTTATATAATTTGACCCGTATATAAACTTAATCTAGTTCTATTATTATATAAAAATCAAATATATTTTTAAAGAATAAATATTTGACTATATCAAAAAGAAACTCTGACTTATGATGTTAACTTTTAAATTATTATGTTATACTGATTAAGATGTATGTCTTTAAAATGGAGTGAAATTAATTTTTATTTATTTATTTATTTGATATCTTTAGATTCTATAAAATCAGTTTTAATATATAGTATTGTTAATATATGAATATATAAATTATTTTTTTAATAAAATTAATATTTAATAAAAGAATATTTTTCAATTTCAAATTTAATTTAATAAAATTTTAGATAGTTTTTTTATTAATATTTTAAAAATATAAAATATTATTTTATTTTTAATTTTTAATATTTTTATACTAATATTTAATATAAAGAGAAAAATAAAATCATGAAAAATTTATTTAGACAAGCATTCTCTAATTATTATAATATAAACTTATACATTCCCTGAAATATTAAAAATAATAAAAATAAAATAAAATAAAATATAATAAATTAAAGTATATATATATTTAATTAAATAATAATTTATCATTATATATCTTTATTTTATTATGATAGAAATATGTAGACATAATAATAACATTAAGATATAACTATGTTTTACCTTTAACACTCTAATAACATCAAAAATTATTTAATTATAAGAAATGAACGTTCTCTACCTTAAACCTCTTAAAGTAATTTGGTATTAATTTGTCACCAGGGTATTATCTAACATGTTCTTTTGGCACACTACTTCCTCCCCTAGCATTTGTATACTCGTAACTTCTTATCTTCTACCCTTAACACTCTAATAATATAAGGACAAACTTAATTATATATAAATAAAATAGGAAATAGATATTCTCTACCTTAAACCTCTTAAAATAAATTGGTATTAGTTTGTCAACTTGATATTATCTAATATGTTCTCTTCGCATCCTACTTCCTCTTCTCACATTTGTACACTCGTAACTTCTTATCTTCACATATTTTACATTAAAAAAACTACACTCCTCTTATTTATACAATATAATTCTCAACTTATAATTAAAGGCCGACCTACATACAAATGTCTTCTTATTAATTAAGAAGTGGATCAATAAAAAATAAAAATAATTGGTGTCTTCTTTCTTATTAATTAGTTAAATGTTTATGATAATAAATAATCTTTATAAATTCATGTTATTTATACGTTTTAAATCAATTTTCATTTATATTATCATTGTTTTAATTTAATTATTATAAAATTAAATATTAAAAAATTATTATAAAATTAAATATATTTTAATATGAAAATTATAATATATTGATTCATAAGAATAATTTTATAAATAAATTTAAATTATTATTATTATGTTATTTTTTAATATTATTAAAAAATTAAAAAATTAAAATTATTAAATATATTAATAAATAATTTAAAAATATTATATTAATTTGTAAATAATATTATTCTAATATTTATTTACTTTATATAAAATATATGATATTTTAAAGATATCTATGGATAAATATCTATTTAAACTCAAAAATAAAATAAAATAGTGACTTATAAATTGAACTTCAGCTAAAGATTAGTATGAAGAGAGTGCAACTCTCTTATTTTAGACATGATGTCATATAAAAAAATAAAAATATATTTATTTTATTCTTTTTAATACAATCTTAAAGTTTATATTTTTAATTTATATCTATTTTTTAATTGATAAAATTGAGTTGAAAAGGGCATTAAGTGTATCTATTTGGTGTGTCCAACATCGACTTTCAGCATGACCATTGACTTTCAAAAGCATAACTAATGTCTTAGCTTCCTCTGTCAACCCCTTCCATCCATTGTTCTCTGTTAACATCCTAGTCACCAACGACCTTAAAGGCCCCACAAAATGAAAAATGCATGCACATAAAATTTATGCCCCTTTTCATTTCATTATTTAAAAAAAAATATGCCACGCCCCCTCTAAATCCAATTCCTTGTTAAATGCATTTTATTTCTCCCAAGAAAATAGAATGATAATCTAGCTAGCACTTACAAGACGATTCTAACATGGATAATGAATATTAGTGTACATAATATCATAAATTATCTTTGGTCCTTTACTTCATCTTTTCTTCAAAACAACGATTTTAATTTCTTATTGGAGTTCTAATTCATCGATCACTAGTTAATCATATCTCGAGTCCACATTCTCTCTCTTCGCTAACTTCTCATGTATTGCTTCACTATTCAAGAAAGAAGAAACACATAACCAAAAATATCAAAATTCGAATAAGTATGTTTTGTTTGATCAGATGTTATGCCATGAATATCTTTGATACAACATATAATGTTTTTTTTAATATAAATATAAAATTCGATATTTTCTAAGTAAAGCATATGGGCATTGATTTTATACCTTTACATTATATCTATGAGAGACTATGCCTCACTGGAAGAAATATGGCTCCCATAAAACCCCCCCTACATGAGAAAGTAAGTTGAAAAATGATGTCATCCTTGAAATTATGTGTTTTGTTTTGACTTGACTGTGAAAGTTTTAATTTTTATGAGTTGAGTTCGGTTGTAAATATACTTTTTACATAATAATATACAAAATATTTATATAATAAAATTTTATATTTTTTTCAATATATAAATTACACATACAATGTATTACATATAATCTTAAATAATGTATATAAACAATAAATTATATTTAATCTTTTCAATACAAAAACACACAAACAATCATTGTAATTAATACCTTCAATATAATCTCTTTAATTTTAATTTTAGATAATGCATATAAAAAATGCATTGCATTTGATATCCATTAATCATGTGGGATTTTAATATTAGGATGAATACATATAATAGAGCATATTGTCTTAAATATAAAAAAAGTAGATATAATGTATTGGATTTAATCCTAGACAACACATATAAATAATGAATTATATTTAATCCATTCAATATATAAATTTAGTTATTTTCTAAAATTTTATCAATAGTGAATCATCTATGGTTACCTTCCACAATATTTTTCATTTGGGTGTAAATAATTAATTTGTGTTATGTGGTATTTATTATCTTCATTAATTCATTTTCTTAGTCATTATATGATTTAAATATGAGAGTGTGATTCTTTTCTTATTTAGAGATACAACATTTGATTAATATGTGAAATAAATGCAATGAAATTGGTTTAAAATTGGGTATTTTTTATTCATAATTTAACATCAGAATTTAGTTTTACATTAAAATGTCTTTATAGGTTATAAATATTATTAAAAATAAAATAAATTTATACTTTATTGAACTATAAAACAATAAAACATTCTTGATCTCACAATTAACACTCAATATTAACCCTCTTATTACATGTAAATAGAACCAATAAATCTAGCACCCAATATTGTTCGATTTATTACATGCAAATAGAACCAATAAAGCATCATAATTAGTACCTAGTATTGTAATCAATATTAATACTATTTATTACATGCAAATAGAACCAATAAATCATCACATTATCACTAAATATTTTTCCTATTTATTAAATGCAATAGATGTTTAACCTTAATTTTAATTTAAAAAAAATGTTCTCTAATAGGTTTTAAGCTTGAGAAGGATGAGAATGAAAAATATACACAATTATTATCAATTCTAAATATAACTTATTAAATATGGAAATATGTTATACTTGGAAAATATTATGTAGAAATCAATTTAGTTTAAATCCTATTTCTAATTGACTATTTTAGATAATTGATAGTAGAAAAATAGAGATTGTACAATATAAGAAATGTGTGGGCCAAATGCCTTAATTTGTGCAAGATTAAAACAATAACATATTGGAATAAAAAAGCCAATACATAGACAATAGAGGTATTTCAATCACACTATATTATTTTTTCACACTAATTTCATTCGAACACATTAACACATTACAAATATATAGGGATCTGATTCTTATAATAGGGGATTTCTAAATCCCTATAATAATATATGTTAATTTATTATCGTAATATTATTTATAATAATACTCTGATAACTAATTACTAATCAAATACTAACTAATTCACAAATATATTATTTACCTCTTGGTAAATACTATATCCTCCTTCTATCAACTATTCACCTCATGTGGTTTTCTGGATTTCTACCACAAACCCTTATAAGATTCATGAACTAACTTGCATTGATGTGTTTTATCTTTTCACAATGTTTTCATATCAAGAAATTTTGTTTCAAATTTGCACACAAATTACATATCTTGAACATGCATATTCTTCTATTTTTTTTTGAAAACACACAATAGAAACTATAAAAACACACCACACAAAATTTCACCAAAACATTTTGGGCCCCATCATTGGTTATTGACGAGAGGTTTTAGAACCTCCAGCCTCCATTTCCTTCATCCTCTAGTATTTGAAGCTGCTTACTCAGGCAATATGTTGATGAAGCTTAACTACATGAATTTTTTGAGGAGGAATCCCCCCACAATCCGGACGTCGTGTACAAGCGAAAATGCATCTGTCAGATAAATATTTTTATATTTTAAATTTTTTGATAATGACTCTATATAACACTTAAGCTTAAACGAATTTGAATTTTTTAACATATGGATACTTAATTTTTTTTGACTTAACTCTTTCTTTGATGATTTTTTATGGACATTGACAAATAATGACTTCAAATTTACCATATATTTTATGACATACAAATTTTATTATCATAGATCAAATAAATATACTCCCTACTACTAAACTAAAGACTTATAAGACTCTTTTAATATTTTTTATATAACACATACATAACTACTTCATAAATATTTTTTAAAAAAAACACAAACCCCTTTTTTTATATATATCTCTTGAATCTAATATAAATATTGGAAATATCAATTCTTTAAAATCATAACTTATAAAATATACAAACACAAAGTAAAAAATACTCAATTTGTGAACTCAATGATTTCCTTTTCATAATAAAAGATTCTTAAATCATGAAAAGCGACTAATAGATAACTCACCCTACCCTTTTCAATATTTAGAAAAAGACTAGAAAAGAGACATAACACAATCTAATGTCTATACTCATGAAATAAAAAAAACAATTAAATATTTAAAGTTAAAGACTTAAAATAAAATGACATAAACTAAATTAAAAGTTAATGGACTAAACTTCAAAACTGCCAAGTAACACAAAATATTATTTGAGCGATGCAAACAAGTTCATAGACTAGGTTAGATCCGTAGTTACATGATAAGAAAAAATAGCTTAGATTCTAGATCAAGAAATAAATTTAAATTTAAGCTTCACCTTAATCCTACTCATTTTATGGATCAAATGTAAGGATGTGTCCGATCCATATAGGGAGATATCCATGATCCTTGCTGAGGATAAACATCTAAATGAGCACAAAGAAATCAGTCTAAGAATGAATTATCATTACTCTTTGATGCCTTTGCCAAATACACTACGTAATCTGATGAAATCTCCATGCATTTAACTTTGATGTTGGCATTCACTAGCATTTTGAAAATTGATTAAATAACCAATGCCAAACAAATAAATGTAGGGTTGTGCACACGACTGTGGGTTGAGCATTGTAGTGACAAAAAATGATTTTATTTGGAACTTTTTGGTTTCTAGTGAGCTATAACAGCTTTTCCTTCATGATCGACACTAAAAACTTAAATTTTGCTAAATTTCTCTTATAAGAGCACAAGGATTCCTCTATTGACTTTCATAACTAAATCCCCCCAATCTAATACCAGATGATGGGAATATACAGAGTTTGTGCAAGATTAAAATAATAACGTATTGGAATAAATAAATCAATACACAAACAACAAATGTATTTTAATCACATTGTATTATTTTTGCACACTAATTTCATTCAAACACATTACAAATATATAGGACTCTAATTTATATAATAAAGGATTTCTAAATCCCTACAAACTCTCAACCACTTAACTAAATACTTTACCTGTACAATAATAATATATACTAATCAAATACTATAACTAATTACTAACCAAATACTAACTCATAAATATATTATTTATCTCTTAGTAAATACACTTTTTGATTTTCAACATATTACAAACAAAATCTATATTTACAAACTTGATAAGTGAGATTGCATCTTTGTGTCCATCCATATTTTCTACATCCCAATTATTATATATTTTATACTAATACGTTTACTTTTATGAAACAGGTTCAATGAACTTATTAAATATTGATCTCAACCTGTCTCAGCGAAGCTCTCATCAAATGCATTGCTCTAAAGAATGTTCACTCACTTGATATTCCTTTCTTAAAAAGAACACAAATAACTATATAGACTTACACAATCATGTCCTCATACTTTTATAGCTTCGAGAAGCTAATATATATGAACTCTTCTCTATCTCATATGTAGATTCTTAGCATATGGTATATAAATTTCTACTCAATCTATTTTCCTTGTATTTAAATGTCAATAAAACTTTTATATATTTTGCGGAAGTGTTATTTATATTTTCTTTAGTTTCATATAACATAATTACTCCCCATCACTTTTTTCTTTCAATTCATAGATGCACTTCATACAATGCTCTTTAGGTTATGCATGCCTATGGTATGCTACTCCATATAGCGTTCATATAGAAGCCACTGATGTAAATAGTACGCAGTCATTTTATCATTCGAATAAAAAAATTGGGAGTCAAATTCAGACTTCACATTTTTTTTTTTTTTGCTAGCCTCATCTATGCACACAATGAAAAAGATATCAAAACTACAATGAAGAGAACACCACAACTAATGAAAAACTGATAATAAGGTCTTTTATAGATTTGATGCTTTCAGAGTCATAAAAATTAAGGTTTAAGCTTAAAAAACATAAGGTATTCGCCATTTCACTGAAAAAACACAACTTGAAAGATTATATCTGAGATCAACATGCTAATAAAACATAGACACAACAGAGTTGATTTCGATCAGATTTATTCTCAAGCAGTGTTTACTAGGTCTTCATCATGGTCAAAGGGGATCATGGTTCCAGCTCTAGCCCTTTTAGTTTCATTTATTTGGTGCAGAAGATCATTTGCAGCTTCTTCATTTAAACCTGTAATGCAACCCTTTGAATAACCTTTCGATTGCTCTCTCAGCACATTTGTAAATTTCATTATGTCCTCTTTAAATATCTCTCTCCACTACAAAAACAAAGAAGACAGATCAATAAGAAGTATATGCAACTTTAATAAGATATATTATCCAAAACTATAGTAGCTTACTTCTTCTATAACTGCCATGTCATAATCTGTTTCAGGAAAATTTAATTTTCGGTCTTCTGGTTTACGCACGACTAGCATTGCTTTGTCCGAGTTTCTGTAGTCCCCGCCCAATATATCATACCAATCTGAAAATCAATTACATTATAAAAGTAATAATTTTTTTTTTCAAGAAATATATAGCACAAATGAATAACAGGTAAATAGTATGTATAAAATCTGAAATTAAAGCTATATGCCTTTGACGCCTTTAAGCAATGAGAAGAGTAGGGGTAAATTTTTTAGTTCACCCTTTTCTAGAAGATATACAAGGTTAAGAAGCTTATATCTACTCACCAGAGTTAATATGTCTATTTACAGGCTTCTTCAACCTGTTTCGAAAAAAGACAAAATAAGGCATATTAATATTCATAACCGTAGCATTAAAAGGCTAACCTTATATGGATCATCAAATAACATTATGGTACATTACCAATGTAAATAATTTTGCCCAAATAAAGTTTAATAAGAACGCCACCAAAATAAGAAGGGACTCACCATATATTGCATTCCCAACGTCCAGTCCTCTTGTAGTTATGCGCTCCTATGTATAGATTCTCTGCTCTTTGAGGCATATCATTCAAGGCCTTACCTTTCACCTCCTTCTTAGAGGTTTTAATCTTAGTTTGACCAGCACCAACTTCTAAGTGAAGAACATTCCAATTAGGATGTGTTGCCTCATGGTGATGAGGATTAACTTTATTCTTACAAAAACCAGCATCTTTTAATTGAAAAACATTCCCATTAGGATGTGTCGCCTCACGGTGATGAAGACCAGTTTTAATCTTACAATAACCAACATCTTCCGAGTGAAAAACATTCCCATTAGGATGGGGATTGATCACCTCATGGTGATGAGGATCAGCTTTAATCTTACAATATTGAACATCTTCTAAATGAAAAACATTCCCATTAAAATGTGTCACCTTATGGTGACGAGGATCAGCGTTCATCTTAGAATAACTAGCATCTCCTTGATCAGCTTGACAATCCAAAAACGTAAAAGGGCTAAAATGATCTAAACATGAAACACTATCATTATAGTTTTCCACAGCATTCAGGTTTCTTATTTCAAATTCAAGTGGAGAAATCTTGATACCAAGGTTTTTAATCTCTATCTTTTTATTGTAAACACTCATAACAGGGTTTCGATTGTCAAGTTCTTTATGAAAAACATTAGTGAGATGGTTTTTAATGTCCATTTCATTACCAAAAATATTAGCGTTCAGATTTCTCATCTCAACTTGTTGATAGAAACATTAGTACTGGGGTATCTCATCTCAATTTTGCAATGTGGAACCCTTACATTGGCGTTTCTCATCTCAATATTAGGAAGATTAGGGTGACTATCACTAACTCCATGTTTTGTCTTTTTGGGAGACATCTTAGAATTAGGGTTCATCATACCAGGGTGACGAATATCAGTCCCATCATCTGCTTGAGGACAACCTGAGTCTTCATCTTTT
Organism: Torreya grandis; assembly: GCA_037957365.1. Lineage (NCBI taxonomy): Eukaryota > Viridiplantae > Streptophyta > Pinopsida > Cupressales > Taxaceae > Torreya > Torreya grandis. Next base: position 4,991,393 of record JARHVA010000413.1, read on the forward strand.
GAACGTTGTTTTAAAAAACGACTGGTTTTTGTGGAAGCAGCAATAGTGCATTGACTGCCCTCTCCTCCTCAACCTGTGCAAGGTAAAGATATAGAAATGCGTTATCATAGTAATTTTTAATCAAAATGCCCGAAAATTATTTTTAGATAAACTTTTTTTATTAATATCAATTGCTAAGGTTCTTATTTTTCCAGATAAAAAATGAAATAAAATAAAAGATAATGTAATTTTTAGCAGGTACTTACAGTAAATGTTTTAGATCTGTAATAATGGCCACCTTTACGCCCTTCATGCCCATTTTCTGTATAAGTTCCATCGTTACAATATTTGTTCAGTGTGAGAATAGTGTTAGTTTTCAGAAAGGATAATGTACAGAATCTAAAAGCAATAGATATTCAGTTATTCAAATTATATAGTTTTGTTTAATACGCATGTGCTGAATTAATTAGCCTCACAGTCATTGTTTTAAAATTTATCTTATAAGTAGGCTTGAATGTTAAAGTACTACTTTTAAGCTATGGAGGCAAATTTTGGAATCCTAACGGGGATAAATTATGCTCATATAATATAAGTATAATCAAGGTATGGTATCATACATCATAATCATGAGGAAGACTGTAAAAGTCCAAATTTATCATTATCTCGTAGATCCTGGACTCACGGAAGAGGCAATTAAAAATATTTGTGTTGCACTTGCAGATGGTTGTATCTGAAAAATAAAAATAGAATCTTAATTTGAAAAAATAAGAGTAACTGTTAAGGGAGTTTATTATTTGAGTAAACCACTTTTGGGAAAATCATCTGCAAGTTTTTAAACACATAGTTTTCTAAATTTTTTTTTAATCAATTATACATTTTTCAAGATTATTAAAAGGAAAACTAATCTTTTCAACATCTTAAATATCGATCAATATATATATACATACATATATACATATATATATACATACATATATACATATATATATATACATACATATACATACATACATACATACACATACATACATACATACATATATATGTACATACATACATACATATATATATACATACATACATATATATACATACATACATATATACACACAATACTTCGACCGAAATTTTCAAGGGTAAAAAAAAAAAAAAAAAAAAAAAAACTTGAAAATAAATAAAATATTATTTTATAAATATTTTTTAACTTTCATATCATTTAAACCTCTTAAATTTTCTTTTCAATATAATATCATCACATTTTAAAATCTATAAAACTATTTCAATTTCACTTACTAGCAGCTCTTACTATCCCTTTGATTTCTTGGTAAGAAATCAAGAGAGTTAAGAATGCTTCTCATAATTAATACAAATAACATAAATTATAAACAAATAAATCAAATAATAACCAATGCAGAAAGATTGTATTGTAATAATAAATTATTGAAATTTAGAAGAAAGATGTACGTTCAATTTCTGTTGTGTAGCTTAGATTTAAAATATATTTAAAATTATACAATGTTATGACAATATTTTATGTTTTAAAAAATTATAGTGATAGCAATAATATTTTAAAATGGTCAAGTCTTGGGCAACATCTAGTCGTCCTATACTGTGAAACTAGCTGTCATATCTTAAATTTATACATTTGAAAAATGTAGTGATATGGGTTTATCTTACTTTTTTATATAGTTTGCCCTGTATATAAAATTAATCTAGTTTTATTATTATATAAAAATAAAATTTATTTTTGAAGAATAAATATTTGGCTATATCAAAAGCAACTGATTTATGATGTCAACTTTTAAATTATTGTTTTGTATTAATTAGGATGTATGTCTTTAAAAGGAAGTGAAATTAAAGGTTTTTGATATCTTTGGATTTCATAAAATCAGTTTTAAGATATAGTATTTAAATAAAAAAAAGATAAATATCTATTCAAATAAAGATAAAAGAAGTATAAAGTAAGGGTATTATCTAATCTTGTCAATTTTTATTAAATGGTTCAATTTTTGAGATAAATTTGGGGTTAATTGACCTCTATTCACAATGTTCTAATTTTATATTTGATTAGATGTCTATTTGGCCAAACAATCCCCTACTCCGTTCCATTTTCTAGGAATGTGATTGAAAATAATAGATTCCAATGAAGCACACTTCAGATTCCAAAGAAGCACATAGACTAAGAATCTGTTTAATAATCAAAGCTACATATCAACTAACATCTTGTAATTGTTGCCTATCCAATAAATTATTTTTTAAATAAAGTTAATATTTAATAAAGGAATATTTTTCAATCTCAAATTTAATTTAATAAAATTTTAGATAATCTTTTATTAATATTTTAAAAATTTATAAAAAAAATATATTTATTATTTTATATAGATATTATTTTATTTTTAATTTTTTAAATATTTTTATATTAATATTTAATATAAAAAAAATAAAATCATGAAAATCTTATTTAAACAAACATTATCTAGTTATTATAATATAAATTTATACATTTCTAAAAATATTAAAAATAATAAAAATTAAATATTATAAAACAAAATATATATAAATTAAAGTATATTTATTTATTTTATTTTAATAATTATTTATTACTATATATATTTATTTAATTATAATAAAAATATGTAGACATAATAATAACATTAATATATAACTATGCTCTACCTTAACATTCTAATAATACCAAGATGCATTTGATTACGTATAAATAAATAGAAAATGAATGTTCTCTACCTTAAACCCTTTAAAATAATTTGGTATTAATTTATCAACTTGATATTCTCTACTATGTTATTTTGGTACACTACTTCTTCCCCTCACATTTATTCACTTGTAACTTCTTATCTTCTACCCTTAACACTCTAACAATACAAGGACAAACTTCATTATATATAAATAAAATAGGAAATAGATATTCTCTACCTTGAACCCCTTAAAATAAATTGATATTAGTTTGTCAACTTGATATTCTCTACTATGTTCTCTTCCTTCCTCCCTGGCATTGGTACACTGGTAACTTCTTATCTTCACATATTTTACATTCAAAAGACTACACTCCTCTTATTTATATGATATAATTCTCAACTTATAAATAAAGGCCGACTTATATAAGAATGTCTTTTTATTAGCTAAGAAGTGGATCAATTTAAAAAAAAATATATATTTGGTGTTTTATTTCTTATTAATTAGTTAGATGTTTCTAATAATAAGTAATATTTATAAAATCATGTTATTTATACATTTTAAATCAACCTTTATTTAAATTATTATTGTTTTAATTTAATTATTATAAAATTAAATATATTTTAATATAAAAATTATAATATATTGATTCATGAGAATAATTTTATAAATAAATTTAAAATATTATTTTTATGTTATTTTTTAATATTATTAAAAATAATAAATTTTAAATTATTAAATATATTAATAAATAATTTAAAAAAATTATATTAATTTATAAACAATATTATTCCTTTTTTTTTAGCTTATTTTATACAAAATATAAAAGATTATTTAAATGTCTATGGATGAATGTCTATTTAAACTCTTAGAAAAAGTAGTTACATTTAAATTACATCTATAAATTGAACTTCATATATAAATTGAACATAACAAGAAATCTCAAATCCAAGTAAATATATTTTATTTCATCAATGTTATGACCTGAATATCTTTGGTGCAACATATAATGGTTTGTTTTGAATATGAATATAAGATTGATATTTTCTACGTAAAACGCATGGGCATTGATTTTATAATCTCTACATTATATCTATGAGAGACTATGCCTTAGTGGAAGAAATATAGCCCCCATAAAAACCCTACATGAGAAGGTAAGTTGTAAAATGATGTCATTAATTATGTGTTTTGTTTTGATTTAATTGTAATATTTAAGTTTTTATATTTATGAGTTTCCCCCATAAAAAGTTTAGAATTTTTTTGTTTTGTTTTGATTTAATTGTAATATTTAAGTTTTTATTTTTATGAGTTCCCTCATGAAAACATAATGTCATCTTAGAAATTATGTGTTTTATTTTGATTGTAATACCTAAATTTTGAGTTGAGTTCTATTGTAAGTATACTTTTTATATAATAATTTACAAAATATTTATATAATAAAACCTTTTATTTTTTTTAATATATAAACTACACATACAATACACTACATATAATCTTAAAAAATGTATATAGACAATACATTATATTTAATCTCTTCAATATGCACATACATACAAACAATCGTTATTTAATACCTTCACTATAATCTCTTTAACTTTAATTTTAATTTTAGACAATACATATAAAAATGCATTACATTTGATATCTATTGAGAATGTGGGATTTTAATCCTAGGATGAGTACATATAATAGGGTATATTGCCTTAAATAAAAAAAATTGAGATATAATGTATTGGGTTTAATCTTAAACAACACATAAAAATAATAAATTATATTTAATCCATTCAATATATAAATATAGTCATTTTATAAAATTTTATCAATCACAATGTTTTTTATTTGGATGCAAATAATTGGTTTGTGTTACATGATATTTATTATCTTCATTAATTCATTTTCTTAGTCATTATATGATCTAAATATGCATGTGTGATTCTTTATTTACAATAATTAAACTTAGAGAAACAACATTTGATCAATATGTGAAATAAATGCAATGAAATTGGTTTAAAATTCGGTATTTTTAATTCATAATTTAACATCAAAATTTAATTTCATATTAAAATGTATTTATAAATTGTAAATATTATATAAGAAAAAAATAAAATAAATTATACTTTATTAAGATATAAAACAATGAAACATTCTTGATCTTACAATTAACATCCAATATCATTCCTCTTTATTACATGCAAATATAACCAATAAATCATCCCAATTAACACCCAATATTGTTCCTATCTATTACATGTAAATATAACCAATAAATCACCATAATTAGCACCTATTATTGCAACCAATATTAATACTATTTATTACATGCATATATAACCAATAAACCATCAAATTATCACCAAATATTTTTCCTATTTATTATATGCAATAGATGTTTTACCTTATTTTTAATAAAATAAAATTTTGTCTAATAGGTTTTAAAATTGAGAAAGATAAGAATGAAAAATATATACAATTATTATCAATTCTAAATATAACTTGTTAAATATGGAAAGATGTTATATCTGGAAATTATTATGAAGAAATCAACTTTACTTAAATCTTGTTCTTGGTTGACTATTTTAGATAATTGTAGTAGAAATTATTGACATAAAATATATAACTTAGTTATATATAGTTATGAGGTTTGAGTTGAAACTAATTAGAGATAATGTAGTAAAAATATTACTATTATGAACAAATAGATATTAAGGAGATTCATAGAATTTTAGAATCAAGGGTATTCATCCCATTCACAATACAAATTAGGCATATATTTCTTACTCAAACTCTATTTATTCATATAAATATAATCATAATAGAGTTTATACTTCCGAAGATCTCTTTACTCTATCCCTTCACACTCTCTACTATACTCTCACTCTTCTCTAAACTATTACAAATATTTCAGTGCTCTATAACCTTTATTCTCTCTTATCTCAATCTATTTATCTCTAGATGTTATCAATTAAATTATTATGGTATAAATACTAGATCTATACCTATTACAACTCAATAAGTATGTTTTTTTAAGATATGTCCTTCCTTCATATAGATTACCCTATCTTACCATAGGTGATAAAAACATATTGTGTTACTCAGGTCAATAAAAACCTATGTCCCATCATCTTAGAGATGTATTATGATACTATGATAGAGTTGGAAGATCTACAATGATTCTGTATTAATCATATATGTTATTTAACAATCCAACCAACATTTTCATTGATTTTATACCTTTGTCTCATCCTCAAGGAAACTCTTGAAGAATTTTGGTAGATATTTTCAAAACAATTCAACTATGACAATGTCAAAATTGCTAACAAATTTTTGTTTCCTAAGTGAAGCACCACTCCTTGGGTAGATGTTTATCATATTTTTCTACCATAAAATTAGATAAGGTTTCATAGTTCAATAGTGTGACCTTGGTGTCAAAGATATTATACTTAATGTGATATTTTCCTTGGCTGTCAAAACCACATCTCTTAGAATTGGTGAATTCTCAGGTTTTATGTAGTATGCTTCATACCCTACTATATGTATTTCCAATTTTTACATATGATTATTTATTAGTGTTTTATAATCCTCCATTAATTTTAAGGTGAGTATTTTTTGAGTTTATTTTTCATTAAATTAATTTTTGAATAATTATCCATTTACCCACTCTACTTTAAAAGGAGTTATGTTGGCATCAAAGTTAATGGAGGAAATAATGAGATTCCTCTCCATATTCTCTAATTATTTCTTTCATTCTTGGGTCCATATAGGTCAACTAATAAAATATGTAAAGTAGGTGGATTCCTCTCCCATGATTTTCCTTAGCCTCTTTATGTAGTATTTATGTTCCTTCATGTTTATTTGACTTTATCCCAACATAGGACTGAAAAATTACTCCTTATATTAGATTTTATAGCCCAATTTTGATGAGGATTTTGTCTACTGTAGCTCCAACATGGTTAATGAATTTTTTTACTATTTCTTCAAGGTTTTGTTATACTAACCATGTTGAATCTAGATCATATTATTGCCTTGTAGTAGTTAATATCATGAGATACCTTTTTATGCCTTTCTACATATTTACACACTAATTTTTACAATTTATTTTTGTACTCTGGATGAGGGTTTCTCCAATTGATTATTTATTTATTGGTGTGAGCTTATGTAGAGCTACCACAATATGTCTTACTTAGATAGGTTCAATTAAGATAGGTGGTACCATGATAATATAAGTTAATTGCTTGTGTCTAGCCAATTATATCATTTTTATTCTTAAGGGGTCCCTTGGAATATCTAAACTACTCTTAATGGTCCCTATTTCATCTAAATCCATCTAGATTTGTATCTTGCTAGTTTCCCATGTATCTATAGAGCTTACAGAAAAACTACTTGGCTAATTATCCCTTATCTCCTTTTCATCATTGGTTTTTATTTCTTGCTCAATATTTTTCGAATTCTCCTTATCTTGTTTTTATTGTTTTATTTTTTTCTCTTCCTCCTTTTTGTTTTCTTCCTCCATCCTCTTCTTTTCCTCATCTGGTTTTCTTTTCCACTCTTCTTCCTCTTTCCTATCCTTTTCCTACTCATCCCCATTTCTTTTCATAGTGCCCTCCTATATTATTTTCATTTCTTCTTCCTCTTTTATTTTATTTTCTTCTTCTTCCTTTTTACTTTCTTCTTCTTCATTTTTATTATCTTATTTCTACTTTCCTTTATTTTATTTTTCCTTTTTATTTCTTGTTACAGTTTTTGTTTTTCTTCCTCTACTTTGTGTCTTTCTAGTATTTCCTTATCTAGATTTTCTTTTCCTAGTTTTAGTTTATCCTGTATTTATTTCTTTAATTTTTCCTTTTTCTAGTAATTGTAGCTTGTTTAGTAACAAGCTCTACAATCTCATGTATTTTCATTGTTTCCTTTTATAACTCCTTTTCCATTTCTTTCCTTTATTGTACTTGTTTTCCTTCTCAATGGTCTTGTATCCCCTTTGTATTTTAACTATTTGGGCATGGAACTCATACTCCTCGAGATATTTTTTTTGAAAATTCTCCTTTTGTCCCTTTTTGACTGTTGGTATTCTTATAACCTTCATGCAAACTGAGTGAATTTTTATTCGTTGAAGCTTCACACTATTGATATTTATAAGGAGGACAAGATGTAGTTTCATTCATGATTATTATTGATGATGAATCATATGTTGTGATTCAAAATGTGTTGATAAAAAATAGAGGACACAGTTTTACCCATAAATCTACACTACTCATGCCTATACTTGTTTTTATTTTTCTTGTTTTTTTGTGACTAGTTATGTTTTTAATTCTCTTATTAGTTCCTTTTGTTGGATCTGATGAAGTCCCTCTTTGTCTTCAAGGTACTTGGTTTCTCCCTCTACTACCAACTCTATTGAATCTATTTGATATTTTCTACGATATGTTTAACCTCCTTACTCTCTGTTTAACCCTAATTTTGATGTGGATCCTCTTGGGTAGATAGAGTTAAGAATATAGAAATGATAAGGAAGAAGGGTAAATATTATATCTACAATAAACCAATTAAGTAATAAATTTATATATACCATATACTAAATTTATTAAGCTAAGACAAGTTATTAATAGAAAGAATAACTATGATAGATATTTAAAATGATAAAGATGTGATGTACTTAGCTTGTTCTGATTCTATTGTATATCTAGATTTGGCACAAGCTAAAAGCAAGTGGGAAGATAGTTATAGAATAATTATCAAATTTGGATTTGGTACCTTTGGCTCTCTATATAGTTGTGTCATCCCTAGATGGTTGTGTCAGTGTTAATGTTTGGGTTTGATGCTAGTGTCCTATATGAAATATCTACTAAAATAGGATATAATCACATGGATGTTTTTGGTTTTTTATTTTCCTTCATTTTGGTGCATTAAGATTTATATCATGGACTATCTCTCCTTGTGA